>JAHZMW010002404.1:0-19136 GCA_027743745.1 Alloscopus bannaensis
GATGCAGCTTGCAAGCTGACGTTGGCAAGCCAAGCCAAGCTGGAGAATTCCCAAGCCAAGCCAAGCCGGCGGCTTGGCTTGGCTTGTTGGCTTGAGAGCTTGCAAGCTGGCCGGCTTGGCCCGATCACTACCCACAATAATACAACGTACTAGAAAAAAACACTGCTCGACGTCCCTTTCCAAGGACAAATAACTCAGCCATCGGGGAATTTGCCATTACGCAATTCCGTGGCCAGTCCGTCTTTGTGTCAGCATCCTTAGGCGCCTGTTTCGGAGGCGAATGCTCCTCATCATCTTTCCAGTTCCAATCTGAACCCCATTCGTCTGCGATAAAAAAAACCAGTTAAACCTCTGCATACGCCATGTATAAATGACGTCATTCCAAGAAATTATAAAACCTTCCAATCAATATACCATTTACTGTATCGTACCATCATTATCTTCTCTATCAGATCCTTTTCCAGCTTCGCCTCCGAACAAGAGGGCCTTAACCCGCTGCCAGTTGTCGATCCGTCCGTGTGTTTCAAACTGAGCACTCATGATGCAGCGTTCACAGTCGTACCTTATTGTGGTGACATGTCTTTCTAAAGCAATCTACGTAATAAACCTACCAAATGAAATTCACCGTCGTTGACTCCTTTTCCCTATAAACTTTCACACCTCACACATCACAACCAACAACGAAAGGACCACCACCATTCACCGTCAATCGTTGCCACACGATTATTATTAGACACAACTTGTGACTCACAAAAGTCCCTTGTTTTTTTTAAATTGATTGATTGATTGATTCAATTGGCAGAATTAAACCTAAAACTAATTAAAGTGCAGTGTGTATATTTGTAATACTAAACGTCAGCACATTGTGATTGTTAAGAAGACTTTCCAGGAATACAAAGATTGACGATCAGATGGCCAGAAAATACAAAAGGCTGCATTCCCAACACCACACACAACCAGATGTTTACATTCACAACAGCTATACAACGCAGTACTATCTCTGTGCTACACATATCAACATTGCCAATTCTGCCCAGTGGGCCGTGTGTGAGTAAAAACACTCAATCTTCGTGTGTGGCCAAACAAAGGAAGTACAAAGCTCCTGTGATTCAGCAGTTCGTCTCATTTCCCATCACCCATATCGCACAGACAGTAATCATAGTACTCTATAAAACTCATGATTTTTAACAATCCTTCCATATTCCTTTTCGTGTGTAGCTATCCATTTCTTTGTTGTGACCTTTGATTTGAAGCACGCCCTAATTCAGCAGTTATAGCGTCAATTTTGCGATACGATGATGATGCGACGAATTCATAGCGCATAGCATTATGCATATTTGTGCATTGAATTATAAAAAATTATAGATGAAATGAAATGTTTAAATGAAATGTGAAATGAAGTTTGTAGCAAATTTTGTATATTTGCTGGTGAAGTTTATTTGTACAGTATAGTACTGAACGTTACAAAATGCAAATACATATACCATACTACTGTACTTTATAATCAGGCTTTATGGGTTAATGTACCTCGATTTAATTAAGCTTTTTACAACAAGTAACATTTAAAACAGACATTTATTCCACCCATTAGAGAAAAGGTTTCTTTCAAAATTACAGCAATAGAACATTAAATTGTCAATCACTTGTCACTCAAAGATCATGGTTTTTTGTATTACTCTTTGCTTGTCACTTACATACATTAATCCATTACCATTTTGTATCAAAACCAAAAGTATGCCTCTGTTTGAACCGAAAACGCCTGAAATCCTCTTAGCAGTACCATTTACTAACGCGCTGACCCCCACTAGAGGTGCGATAAGCTCCGGCAAACGTTGCTGCATCAGTTTTGTACGGAAGCTTCCTGTCAAAGCCAATGGTCTTCAGGCGCTCTCGAACACGCATAACATCCTCCTCATCCGTGTGATCACTGGTGTACACACAGATCACAAAGTTTGAAGAACGGTTCATTTCATTTCTCATATCTGAAAGACAAATATTTTAAACACCTTCAATTATAATGTGACTGCTAAATGCCTTTGAGATTCACGTACTTTACTTCATTTAAACATACCTTTATCCTTCATGGTCGAAACCTTTGAGGCAAATCCCAGCTTGCCTGATGCAGTTTCACTCTTGATCATCGCCCAGACACTGTCAATCTTCTCCGGAGGTTCGAAAATCAGCCACTTTCCACAATTTTCTTTCGGTCCCCGAGTATTCTTTGATGACTTATTCCTCGCGTAGATCCAGTAGTCTTCAGTTACCTCAGTGGGATTCTTGGATTCCAGGGATTGGTCCCCATAATCCACTTCTTCACCCGAGTCACTGCTGGCATTCTCTTCCGCAAAATGGGACGCCATATTTTTTTGCTGAAGACAGATTAGTGGCTCAATTTTGAATGCTACAATCCGTTGATTACTTTTAACTTCAGGTTTTAATGATAGTGTCAAATAGTTTTAATTTTTCTCTCTTATTTCCAGCAAACTTCCAGGAACGAGTCTCAAATCTCAATGACAATTAATTCAGCAAGTATCTCAGGCTGAGATTCTCAGCTCTCGTCTGTCTTCCAGTTCCAGAGGAGCTGAAAACGTTCCATAACGTTTTGAATTCATGAACTTTCATGAATTTACATGAAAATTTGAAACATTCTATTGATTTTGCTCCTTCTCATTTGATACATCTGCACGAGTGTTTGTATTGACTTGTTTCTCGTACTGACATTTTACCCCGCTCAGTTCAGCTGCCGCGTCAGGACCACCTGGCTTGCTGTAGTCTGTCTTGGCGGCTGGTTTATTTCTCGGCAATGCATTCAACCAGCGACTCAACCAGCAAGCTGTGACACCGATTTGACAACACAGTGAAGTTCTGGAGTCCGCCGGAAACAATTTGAAAGCGAAGTTTACTAGTGTAAAAGTTACATTAATTTGTCACTGGTAAGTGCATTTGGCATATTTATATTCCAAAAAGGTGTAATTTATTTTAAGGGGTGTACTTTTTGGGTGTGAATTTGTCAGTGTGAAGGGATCCATTTGAGGGGTAAACAAATGGCAAAATTTGACAACCACATTATCATTGGTTTTTAACTTTAACTTTCTTGCATGGTTTATTAAGGTCGTAGTCAATTTTGATGTTGTGCACGTGCAGAGAAGAATGCTTGTATAATTGATTATTTCATTCGGGTTTTATTATTATTGTAGGTTGGAATATTTTGCAAGATGGTTGCTGGATCACGAAGAGAGGAAGTGGAGGCACTGAGGACGGAAGTGTCGCATTTCTTGAATTCTGTTGAAAGGTATCCAGTATTTTTAACGTCGTTGGAAATACCTAAGTAGCTTGTATGTTTGCTGGGAATAGGTCCATACTGCTAGTATTAAAACGTGCTTTGACACACATTAACCACCCGTTTACTTTTGCTCTTTTTAGGTACAATTCCAATAACCTTCCGAAGTTCGAGCGTTACGTTCAACTTCAAGTATCGGAGAATATGTATGACTTGGAAGCAAACTTGGCGATCTTGAAGCTTTATCAGTTTTTCCCAAATTTGTACAAACCTGACATTTTGTACTGGATCTTGCTGAAGGCAATTGCTAATCTTCCTCATACTGACTTTGTTTTGTGTCGTTGCCTGCTTGGACCGTTGCAGGTACTGCATTTTGTATTTGCATTTACTTTAATGTATCACCAAAGCGTGTAAATCATAGAATACTATGATTTACACGCTTTGGTATCACACATGAGGCTATAAAAATTCTGAGTTGTACAATATTGAATATTGTCACACAGCTTGAAGACCCGAACGTGGCCAGAATAAACTACTTGGCAAATTTGCTGGAGCATTGTCAATTTAAGAAGTTTTGGAGTGAAAAGGCCCAGGATGCAAACCTCATCTCGCAGATTTCTGGATTTGATGATGCTATCAGGAAATTTGTTTGCCATCTTGTGAACATTACATACCAATCCGTCGACAAAGCAGTATTGAAGGAAATCTTGGGCAACATTACAGGTTAGATTAGTTTAAATGTTTTCAGCGTGTTTGAGGATGGAATGCTTTCAAAGCTTCATATATCTAATGAGAACGTCTCCCTATATGCGTAGATGCTGAACTGAAAAGTTGGATTGCTAAAAACAGTTGGAAAGAAGAGCCTAACAACATGGTATACGTGTCCAACCAAGAGGAGCATGTGAAGACGAAGAATATCACAGAAAAGATTACGTTTGAAACTGTATCTGTTGTAATGTAAAAACTAAGATTTTATACACTCCGTCGTAGCTGTTTTTTGTAAGTAAATAACTGAATGATTTTCTTAATTTGCGAAATTTGAATACGATCGTAAAAGTTTTATGTTTTGGTATTTGAAACGTTTTATGTGAGCCAAGATTTGCAGAATGTTAAAATTGTGGTGAGTTCAAGGGACACTCATGTATTAATATGGAATAGTAAATTATTCGTCACTTGAAACTTTTCAAATACTTTCCAAAAGATTTTATTAAACCACAATCTTCTCTATTTATATTTTAGACATGGGCCATTTAGGTCATAAAATAAGGACGATCACAAAACATAAAAACTTTCGATTCTTTATGTCTATTCGAAGCGCTTAAATATTATTAGATATCTTAAGCACATAAATGCTAATAGTAAAGTTGTGCCTTTCCCTGTAAGCTGTACAACGCAAACTATCAAAATATCATAAAACTCACCCCTAAAAATATAGCTATTGGAAATAAGAAATAGTTATTACAAATCAGCAAAGTCCGTAACCAATTAATTTAGAATCGAACTCCGAAGTTTCTGAAGGTCTGTACGACTGTGAATTCCCAGTTCCTGAGTTCAAGTCGTTCAATGTTGCATCCTGGAGATCCCTCCCTGCCGAGCCATTGAATCCTGAAAATCATTATGATTAGCTTCAGTCAATTATGAGGAAACTGCTTTGTTTTTTAATCAAATTCCGAGTGTAAATTTACATTTGCGCAAGTCCTTCTCGGGGTCCTTCCAATCGTCCGGAAATGGTTCCTTGTTTGGTATTCTTAACCCATCCACCGAGTCCAAGACTCTCAGCATGTTCCTTGGCGTGCTTGGGGAATCCGATACCTGAGATATAAGCAATATAAGAGCTGTGAATAGACCCTGGAAGAGTTTGATGTAAAAAGTCGGTGTTGTTAGCCTACCTTGAACCAATCCAAAAACTTCGTATTCAACAGAGATGATTGGGTTGCCATCCGGTCCCTCTGGGACTTGCAACTGTGGGGTCGGGAGTCCTGTAGTGATAAGATCCGCAGCCATCGTGTTTCTCTGTTCTGAATACAAAGAATTATGCTCGGGTAAGAACTCAAAATTTCTGAAGTTTCAAGAAATTTTTCACTGATACTTTTTAAACTTTTTCAGTTTATCACCTTCACTTCCTCTCTTGAAAGATAAGCTTTTTATGCCGCTGTGGGGCTGTTTGGGTAGCTCTTTAGCTGATCTCTTTGTTGCTTCTGCTTTGGCGTCTGGTGTTGCTCTGAGCAGAGAACACGGTTCGCAGCACAATTAAAGAGCTGCGATTTGGCACGCTGCCAGGTTTCCATACCCCCGAAACATTGGAAATGGAAATTCGGATTGACGAAGATTGTGTTGAGCAAAACCTGGTGCATGCAGTCATCAGTGCATACGTTTAGCTTTCACTTCGCATCATTATATCTGCGGTATGTAGACACATATCATGTGTGGTTTCGAACTGGTTTCGATTTCACGTCACCGACGGTGGTACGACATGACGCTTCGAGTCTAAGGGCCTAGTATATCTTTGACTGTGACAGATGGTCTTGTTTTCAAGATTCCATTTTTTCTTTTCAAATGAAAAGGAAAACGTGTAGAAAAATCAAACACGAGTACATTTTTTTCTTTGTAGTGAACATTTGCACGAGAAAAGAATTTAATTGGTGAACGGTGAACTGCAAAATACATAAATACATGTGAAATAATGACTGCACGGTATATGCAAGTCTACAAAATTCTGCTGAAACGAATAGGAATTAATCCATATCTAAATGGGGTTTCCACTGCCACGACCAAAGCGATCTAATTGCGATCATCAAGGCCAAAAAGTCTTATCCTCTTTTCCTATGGGAGAATACATACGCAACGTATCTCAAGTTGAGAAAAACTCTCCACCCGCTTACAACGTGTCTAATGAAAGACTCAAAGTGACTTTCTCAACGACTTTCTCGCCTTGTAAATCTCTTCGAGTGGAATATTCTCGGCAAGCGACTTATATAATACGGATTAATTTTGCTTGCCAGGGGGTTCATGGAAAGTTCGCTCGGGTGCACAATCGAAGGAGGACAACGTGTTTGTACGTTTTTACTTTACAAAAACACTCGCGTGGTCAATCTTCTTCAGAACGCTATTATATGGTTATAATAACTTGATAAAGTGTCATCCTCATGATACATATCATTCGAGTTTTGGAATTCAGCCATTCACTTCTTAAGCACTTCTGACACCCAGTCACAACTTCGTGTCTGGCTATCATAAACATTTTAATTTAGGAAGGTTTGCAATACTTTATTGTACTTCAACATCACACCCCGAGCTATCATTCGAGTTCAACTTTTGTATATGAAACGAACAACTATTTATTGGGCTGGTAAAGCTGCAAAATTTTCTCCGGAGAAAATAATTTAGGATTTATTTAGGACATTTCAGGCAAACCTCGTTATATTTTAGGTTCCCGACAATCACATTAGTGTAGGCATTTTAATTAGTTAAGCGTAAAAGGCTTATGTATTTGCATGCAAATTGTGGATGCAAATAGGAGAGAAAAAGAGATGCATATGAACTGCATGTAGGTCTACTATTTACAGGTACATGTATGTAAAGTAACACACCTAACTTCTAATCTGTCGGCAACCCATATGCATAGGTATTATATTGCGCAGCCAAGAGAGGCTATCGATAGTGAAATTTTGTCAGGAAATTGCAATTAAATATTGTAGTAGATTGACTGAGGCAAGTATGTAATACAACTGCGCAATTACTTTTTCGGCCGATCCTGACCCTAGTGATCTATTTTCGGCTGCTTTTAACCCGATTCCTAGATTGTTCTCTTTGTCTCTCCGCATGTGTTACTCCCATTTCTCGGTTGTGTATTCCTTTCATTCCCGTTCTGTTCTTGATTAGCCAGACTTTCCTCCCTAGGCGTCTTGTGCTTCTCTGAATTTTAAGAAAAAGAGTGAAGTAGAAATAAGCCAGAGATTATAGAAGTGCTACCTATACTATTAGCAAAAGCTTGCCAGTATGTTTTCAAAACACAGAAACTAAATAGCGAAACTGAGACTTGTGTTGTATTAGTATTTTATTTGTGAACGTCACAAACTCATAGTACGCTTTTAACATCTTTTTCTTCGTGACACATTTGCAAATTCATCTTGTAGCTGTCGTTCCTCTTTTTTACACAACATCATGACTTTTTCATTGCGGTACGACACGGCTTTGTCTATATAGATTTTTTTAAAATGTAAGACCTAACGAGAAAGTGTTTTTAGAGAGCAGTCGGGTCGGGTGAGCAAATGATGAATTTTTTGTCAGGCTGACCTTGAAAGTTTGAAAAACTCTCTGCTTTTTAGCCCTTCGTCCTGTGAAGCTATATAAACTTTCAGCTTATCTACATCTTTAATCTGTCTGCTACAAATGCATTAATTGTGTGTTTAGAATATACAATGTATATGTACTATAATAGTGTTTACAACGAAGTGAAAGCTCAATGCAACACCATATTTCAAATCGAAAATAAAAGTGCACAAGTATTTAAATTTTTACTGCATGAAAACCTCGAACTTGAGGATACGAGACGCTAAAGAAGAATCTAGAGAAAGTCTCAATTCTTCGAAAAGAAATGTCGATATTTTTGTGTCTCTCTCGACCGCTTTCTGGGAATGTTTAATTCGATTTTGTGTACGACGTACTGGGAATCATTAATTTGTAAAATTCGATTTTATGGATGTGTATCAGGACAAGGCCAAATTGAACTCGATCCCATCCCAAAGTGCAGTTTGCAGTTATCTAGGTATACCTTTCTTCAGCATGTCAACATTGTTGTCTTCTAATTGAAAATAGGCCAGAACGGATGAATGCAATTCGATTCTGTTGATATTTTTCCGGAGACCTACTTTTTGATTAATTTATTTGTTGATTTAAGCATGAAGCCACACATAAAGCGGTTGTTGGTGTTGATGCGCATGTTAAGAATCAGAGCGGCACAAGCTCGTGCTCTTTGTTCCACTATTTTTAAATGATGCAAGCAAACCAGTTATTGTTTCGTTTCAAGGATGAATGTGTGGTGGTGACACTTTGACGGGTGGGAAGTGACGTGTTGCAGCGCAGATTGTAGCTTTAATCTAGATTCAAAATTTCCTCATGATTAAAGATCTCCGAGTTTTTTACATGTGGATTTTTTGGGGGACCGCCGGCAGGCTTAGTGAAACTAGTGAAAGCGTGTAATCTGTATTCCCACAATGTAACAAAACAAATTTTTAGACAAAGCCAAGTGTGAACGTGACAAGCTACGTATTCATCTGAATAATTAATGCTTCCCATGACGTTATTATGAGTTGTGGTGTCTGAGGTCTTTAAAACATAGGTCCAACGCATAGGGGAAATGTGCATGTGTTGAAGACAGTCTTTGATAAAGTGCTGTCATGTGCTGACATTCATTTCTTTCTTGAAAGATGCCACAACTTATACTTGAGATGATTACGTAAACATTCGTACGTTTTCATGGACTTACGCATTCATGATATCTGCTCATGAGCATGTTCAAGTGTCAGCGGATGACATTTCGGTTCCCAAAATGATAAATGGTCTTATGAGTGTGTAATGTTCCTTGATATTCGGTGACTCGTGCGCTCTTGAAACTTGTACAAGTTATGTTTGTCACACTGCACCTGTTTTATTAATACAAACTAACTCTTCTACGAAACAAGGCATGCAAATTTTTAGCGTACAGTACCGATAGGTGGATGATTAATTTATGTGACCTACCTATGTCTGTCTACTGACCATTTTGACCGAAGGATCGTGTCATCCGTTTTATGGGGCGAAGTGATATTTATTCACGGATTAGGATTGGAAAAGTCTTGTGCAATAATATTAAGATGAGATGAGATGTTCGTAGTCTGATGATCTTTCGACCCTACTGATTGGTAGCCTTTAAGATAATGACTGTTAGGATTTTAATATGAATTTAAAAAGATTGTGAAATGGGAGAAAGCATGCAGACGGACATGACATTACGATGAAATTGAGTACCCATCATCGCTACTATATTTGCATGGCTTCAATTTCCTCACCGTTTCGAACTGTAGAACTTGCATAGTTTTTTTCTGCAATTTGCAAAACTGAAGAACGGAACGCTCTCACTTGGCACGTGCGCACATACCAACATTCATACCTACTTGATATTTCCATGTAACACACTTGTTTCAGTGTAAATCATGGCACATTGTGTATTCCGGCTCAGTAAGGTTTGGTGAAGTGAGAAGATAATGTGAATTACACGTTTGGAAAAAGCAGTGTAAAAGTGTAAAACCTTCTCAATCCGGCTAAACTCCCAAGTCGTAGTTTGTGTGCGTCATTTGGCATTCTTCAAGCACATTTCTCCCGTGAGCAAAGTGAGCTCAATGTCAACAGCTGCAAATATGCCTTATTATATAGATACCTACTACAAGGTATTTTGACCGGAAATATGTGTAATTGATTTTCTCTTCGTATTCATCATGCATATATATTCCCATTTGCATTTCTGCCAATGATCTTGAAGTCTGCGAATTGTCTATATTTATATACAAGAAAAAATCCGGCCTCGTGACCAGCCATTCTCCCAGCATATTCATGTGCTCTTTAATAATGTATGAAATGATGCGATCGTTTAGAAAAGTCAGAATCTTTTAAGATTCTTAATAGCATGGTAATCAGCTTAATGAAGTCACCTTGTGCAATTTGCTCAACATTAATTACCCAAAGAATCGGTAAACATATAGCATCGAAAACAATAGGATTTGTCTATGTACAAAAATGTGTCTTTACTATTTAGTTTCTATTAACGTTAGTGTTAGCAATATTTGTCTGAATGTCGTCTTTTTGGTAAAAATGCTAAAAACTATTACAAAAGCGGTTACAAACTGTAAATTGATTGTGACTATTTACGGTACATAAAGCTGTCGCTTCGCTGCTACGGTAAAAACAGGGAATGTTATTGTCTTTGTTCCACTTTAGACGCTACTTCTGTTCTATCGACGAGCTTCGTCGATAATTGTCGGTGGTGTTGGCATCATCCGGCTGAGGTATCATCGTGGTCCTCATTCCAAGCTCTTCTTCCGATGAACTGTCAATATTGGGAAGGTCACTCAAGCGGAACCTATTGTTCTTCACAGGATGTGGGTGTGACATGTTCTTTTTCACGTAGTCATCAACTGCCGTTGCGGCTGGAATCGTTGGATGAACAGAGTTGGTGATGGCATTGCCAAGTTTCAATGGTTTCGTAACAACCTTCTTGTCACCTTCCCCGACCAGTGCCATGTCGAGCTTCGTGTCTTTACCCTCCTGGCGTCGTCTTTTTGATTGGACTCTCTACGCAAGTCAAAAATGAACTTTGTAAAATTGCTGAGCCTTTTAGGTCAGTGGAGCATCTTAGAATTTTGCACGGCACAAATGAGAGTTTCCATGCATTATACATTTGCATGCATTTATTTGAGCACAAACCTGAGCCATGCAAAGTCGTCTGCAGAGCCAAGGCTCTTGAAATATGTTGTGGTCCAGCGGTTTTCGAAGCTCTGAAATGTAAGGAATCAGCCACTCTGCCGAGTCGTCTTTCGGCAATTCTCCGTCTAGGGCGATTCCTTTAACGAGGACTGTTGAAATGCATCCAAGAATCATGGTCCCTAGCGCACCTACTATGGTCGTAATCCACTCACTTAGATTCTGCGTTTCTGTTGGGATATTGATTCATAAGTGAAGATTATTCATGGACATCGGAGTGGGTACATAAAGATAGCCTTTTTGGCACTTTGATCATAAATTGAACAAAAAGCATACATCTGCCTCTTGTAAAGTGGAGTGGAGTAGTTGCGACTACTTGAGAGATGTTTCGAGTTCTTCAACTTTATACTTTTTATAATGTGCCACATAGGAAATTAGAGTACCCACCGAAAACCAAGAAAATGTTGTACGAGTTCCAGACGCCTCTCCAAGCAAGAACAACACCTACGAAGCCAAAAATGTTGATTATGTCCATGAAGGCGATGCGAGTCATTCCTTTGAGATTTCGTGCTCTCTCACAAATCCAAGGTTGAGCTACACAGAGAATGATGCTAAGTGTGTATCCGACACACTAGACGACATATAAAATCATGTTTGGGTTAGTGTCAAAATGGCGAACATAAGATCTACTAATATACCGTAGATGCCATTGCTGACTGGGTTTCACTCGAAGGAAACAAATAAACATCAGCAAGCGTCCATAGTCCTCTCCAACAGAAGACGACGAATGCGGGTATAATAATTGTTGTGAAGGCGCAGTCCAAAAAGTATTGGCAGGGTTTTGTAGGCTAAGCAAAAATTATATAGACATTAACAGAAATCAAATACTAATTGGTAGAGGACAATGTAAAATTGAGTTTTATGTAAATTGCGTAAAATGGTAGCTACAATAGGTTCTCATAAATGTTCCTCACTCGAGCACTCAGCACAATTAATTACAGAAGGCATGGAATGACCTATCAGATAATTAGCATAAGTTCTAGTGTCAAAAGTCATGACTCATGGCATATCAGCCTCATTTTTTGTAAGAAAATGTGAGAGTTAAAAAGAAATCAATAGTAAATGTTATCTCTTATGGATTAAATGAGCAATGAAATTTGACTTATGGCTCGAGTGACTTTTTCAGATATCATCACCTCTTAAAGGAACAAATCATATAAGCATTAAAGGAACAAATCTTAACAACAATTTATCAGTTTCAGAAAACGCTTTGTAGCAAGACCGCTTTCATTCATTGATGGCAATCTTGTCTAAATTATTGCTTTGAACAGAATTTCGTTGACTTTTCCTACATCTGCAATTTGCATGCTCGTCTGGTGTGATGCATCTTAAGTCAGCCAGACTCTATAATGCATATGGATGAGGCATTTAACTCGGACTCGACTGCATACCTAATACCTTCAAGTTGGTTGGGTGCGGTTTCTTAAAGTGTGCCGATTTGACTTTAAATGCCTACTTTGCACCAGATTTGGACAAGTTGGAAAATTCACGCTTTGTCAGTCATCAATTGCATGCCTTTAGCCTTCACTTTTGTGAGTCTAATTATACAGATCATGCATTTATGCATGGTGCAAGGTTTATGATCATGATCATGATTTTGAATACTGAGCGACAGACCTAGCGTGACACTAAC
This sequence comes from Alloscopus bannaensis, assembly GCA_027743745.1. NCBI lineage: Eukaryota > Metazoa > Arthropoda > Collembola > Entomobryomorpha > Entomobryidae > Alloscopus > Alloscopus bannaensis. Next base: position 12,432 of record JAHZMW010002404.1, read on the forward strand.
AAAGAACTGTGACTGTATATTATATGATCATAAAATGTGAAGATGCAGTATAAAACTACTCTCACTAAAAAAAAGAAATCCGTATGTTATAAAAAAATAGCTGAGACCCTCTTTTAAAGCAAATTACCGATGTTCTGAATCGCGTCGAACAATCATGCACAGACTCATCCACAAAACAAAAGAGCGGTGGAGCGAGAATGTTGTTCAGTGTTCTCAAAATGATGGAGAAGAAGATTCCAATTGCCAACAATATTCCTGCACCCCAAGGATCCAACGCTAACTCTTCGTCCAGCCATGCCCACAAGCCTCTCCATTGGTTCACTGAACCAACTGAATGGATCAAAAGTAACGTTCTCGTCACCAAGTAATAGGTAGGAAAGCTCATTGTCTCTAGACTCACGTGACGCTTGAGAGGCTCTTGGAATAGGTGGAGAACTAAGGGTATACTGTACCCTAAACCCATGCTCAGCCAAGGGTCTATTCCCCACTCTTTACTGTGGTAGTGCATGAGCTCCCACACTCCTCTCCAGAAGGCAATCACGAGAGGAAATATAATGACCATGTCCATCACTAAGTCGGCTAACCGAAAGCACATTGTCCCACTGCTGGAGCGAGGCTTATCTTTGTAGCTGCTACGGCGGAACTGAGAAGTACGATTTTCACTTTCCGAATCTTGTTGAGATTCTTCTCCAGGATGCTTTATCCATTCAAGATCGATCCTTGTCGCTGCTCCAATGGGCTTTATCGTTGTTGTAGAATGACTTGCGGGAACAATGACGGTACGATTCTTTTCCACCTCCATTGTGCTAATTTGGATGAGTTTTCTCAGATGAGGAGGCCTTTAGCGTTCCAAAGTGTAGACTTTGGTGTATGTGGATAAGTACGCACAATTTTGTCACATTATATACTTATAATTTTTTAGCTTTGATGATTTGTGGTTTCTCGCGTCGTGGTCAAGAAATGCCTCTATGTATGACGTAATTACGTATATTAGTCATTTATGTGACATTTTATAAATCCCTTTGAGTCATTCATGTCGTTGGCTTTTCTGGAGATCTGCATCAACTTCGTTTCCTCATGTAACTTGCAATCAACATGTTATACAGCCGAAGTTGAGATAGTAACTTTCTCCCTTGATCTTTTCTTGGTGAGGGTCGCCTTCCATAATAGAGGATAAATAAGCAGTTCTTGGAGAAACGGTTCTCCAGAAAGTGGGGCAAAGAGCGACCTTTACTGTGACTCTAGCTAGATTGCCGTCCTTTTTTCATTTTTCAACTTAACTTATTACCACCAACTTTCACTTACATCACACGGGCTTATCGTGCTGGCCCTTTAATAAAGCTTCTAAAATTTGGCAGATTAAAAGCCTAAAAGTTTCTGATGATATTGGAATGTTTGAGCCCAACTAATTAGTTCCAAATTTGAGCATCAAACTCTGTTGTTTTTTATGTAACAGGTTGAATGAACAACACTAATTATATAAACTTTTATGTAATCGCAATTTGGAGTACGACTACTCCGCATGCACTGGACAGTGTTTCCAGCAACAAACCAAAGTATTCACTGGTTCATCTCGTGCCCACTTCACCCGCTACAATGTAGTTGTTTTGTGCTTTCCTCCATGAGGATTGAGTAGTATTGAAACAAAAAAGTGAACTCACTACATTAATATTTCACTGGACACGTCTATCCAGTCCTGCGGCTGGTGGAGCATATCTAATATGCTAATTCAAATGATTTTTGGGTGCTTCTCATTGCTTGTACCCACTGATTTTCTTCACTTTGCCTTATATGCATATTTATGAGGTCAGAGAGAAGAGAGCCACACCACGATGATGCACACGACAGCTTCAGATTCAGACCTCTTGCTCTCGTCAATGAAGATGTTCAAGTTTAATTGCCTCTGAGAGCTCTTCCCTTCTCCAGAGACGCATAATATATGACTACTGGAGAAGTCCCATCATTATCATCAATGACGAACCGTATTTACTATTTCTATCCTCATCATAGAGAAAGACTGAACAAGTACATATAATGTTGTCAACTTGTTGATCAACGAGTGATCTTTCTCTCTCTCCTCGTTTATTTCAGTGTAATAACATTAGAATGCCCGAGATCATGATTGGTGACTGTATTAAATGTGTATGCATTAGGTTCAGGGAAAATCATACATGTTTCAGGATTCGGGCAATTGAATATAATGATAGAGTACGTGTACATCTAAATTTTTAGAGTATCAGATCTAAACACGATAGTATTTATTTTGTATAAGGTGTATTGTAAGTATACAGTCCATATATGTACTTACATGCAACAACATCAAGAGATCTCATTTCTCCGTGACTCTAGCTAGCCGTCGGCCTGACACACTTTGTACTAAAATGTTCTTGAATAATATTACGATAATCGATCCGTATTTCTTTCTGGCTGTCTTCAATCAATCTTTTCTCTCAGTTCAAGAAGAGTCGAGTCAAATCACACAAGAAAAAGCATGCATGCATATTATGGACCGCAAATACGTAGGCATATGTAAAGAAGAATTTGTCACGTGATGCAAGAAAACCGAATTTTGGGACGGCCTTTCATCCACGAAAAACATCAAGTTTTTTATTATCGAAGATGCATTTTATATCCGTAGAGGCAGGTTGCAGATTGTTTTTGTTTGGAAATGTAAAAATGACAAAATTCCTCGATAAAGTACGATAATAATCAGCTATTCTTATAAAACTACTACGGACTATACTTTAACAGGTCTTGAAGCCTGTGATGACGAAATGCTTGAATACAGTCAAATCACGCAAGAAAAAGCATGCATGCATATTATGGACCGCAAATACGTAGGCATATGTAAAGAAGAATTTGTCACGTGATGCAAGAAAACCGAATTTTCAGACGACCTTTCATCCACGAAACCCATCAAGTTTTTTATTGTCGAAGATGCATTTTATATCCGTAGAGGCAGATTGCAGATTGCTTTTGCTTGGAAATGTAAAAATGACAAAATTCCTCGATAAAGTACGATAATAATCATTATATTCTATTCTTTTAAAACTACTACGGACTATACTTTAACAGGTCTTGAAGCTTGTGATGACGAAATGCTTGAATACTCATTGACGTTGCGTAAAACTAAATCGTTTGATTCATGAAAAGAAACTGTCAGTCATCAACCGGAAGTAAATTACAAAAAACTGCAGACTTTTGCAATGTTGGCATTGAATCTGGTTCATTACAATTTGTTGTGAGGATATAGTAGCGTGCCTCATTCTCTGCAAAATATTCTCCACAATGGAGGTAAATATTTGTAGGATTCCTGTCTAACAAGTTGCAATAAATATACGTAATACGTGCAGAGTTCCAAGTGTCACTAAATCTAATGCCTATACGCATGAATTGCTTGCAAACTAAAAATGCAAAATGCAATACAAGATGCAAACGAAAAGCAATCAAACGATTATTCCATGGTCTGAAAATGGAAGCTTGTAGTGATTTGATAGCTTTGTCTCGTCACCTTACTATACGTAACTTTTCAACTTGTATTTTCTATGGGATGTGAGGTGAGACGATGCGTACATAAAACCAAACAAGGCACATTCATGCTAATGATGCTAATGACACCTGCGAGAAGAGGCACCCTCGTCTAGTCCAAAGAGTTATACAAGTTCTTCCTTACATTTCATAAGACTTCATTGGTAAGAGATCATTTTGAAAATACACAGCAACGCAACACAGGACAAATGTCAGAATTAATTTGGAACACTTGTTAAACAATAGNTATACAAGTTCTTCCTTACATTTCATAAGACTTCATTGGTAAGAGATCATTTTGAAAATACACAGCAACGCAACACAGGACAAATGTCAGAATTAATTTGGAACACTTGTTAAACAATAGTATCATTAAATTACAATTTATTACAATTTAATTGTAATACAATCGCATATAATTACGCATATTCGCTCGAAGAGTTGCAATGAAGCGAATGCTGACTGAAAGACCAAAACCGAGTGACTCAAAATGAATAATATACAATAATATGCGAATTCAGTATTCGATAACAATATATATAGTTTCTTCAAATATACTTTAGAATTGCATCCATAAGCATATTATGTACTCCCCTTAATTATTAATGTGCCAAAGATTGGTAAACCTATGCCGAGCACTAATTTAAGTAATTCTTAGACTATATTAAGTGAAATTTCACCATAAATTGACATTTGTTTCATTCATGAATTGCATGCATGAATTTCAACAGAATCATCCCACATAGTGTATAGAGATCAAGTTTGTTCTAACATTATTACAGTTTTATCCCGGTTTTGATCGCCATTTCAATATTCACAGTAAATCATACAGCATTTTAATTAGAATTTCGAAATCTTACAGAACTTGACAAATCAAGTGGAAAAATCAAGCAGTAAAGCTAGTCTTCAAAAGCTTTGTGGCATTCGTAGAACGTAACACGTATAAATTTCCTGTAACACGTTGTCTCCTCAAAGCCGCTTCGAGCATGAGCTGGTTAATCAATCATCACATCAGTAGGACTTTCATTCATGTATTGTCAGTCATCACCACACGCTGACTGCTGTCACTGTACCAAAAGTGAATCACAAGCGTCTCCCTAATTTCTAAATTAAAGGCATGTGCTGATGCTGATTGAACAAAGTATGTGTATTTGCATAATGCGGCATGGCTTGTGCATTCACACGAAACGAAGTGTGAGGAGGCACTCTTGCTGAACGTAAGTGACAAATGACCATCCATCCTCTTGATGAAATCGTATGGTGCATAAAGAGCAATCAAGTGAAAGAATGTGGGTTTTCATTCTAACTACAGCGGACAAACAATGGTTTAATGCTCATATTCATAAAACGATAATAAGTTTTTATTCATGTGATTTAGAGCTGAATGTTAATTACATTAAAGAGTCAGTAGTCCGCATAGGTAGCATGAAATGTTGGTTTTTCTTCTTCCTGAATGACGAATTCAGTCGAATTACTACAGTGCATTGCTTTTGTTCTATAGACATGTATTATAAAATGTGTATGATCGTAAAATAAGGTTTGAAAGTCTGAACTGTTTCAACTATGAAAATTAAAAGCTTCTCATTAAAAATGCTCCTTCAATTCAGTCATTATGCTCGGTTGTCTAATATAATGAATTTCTGTCGGGGAGATGAACTGGCAGCAAAGATTCAACGTACTTCACTCCCTACAATAATATGCTAGTCTTTCGTCGTAAATACATAATATTCCGTCTTTACTCAACCCCCATCCGTGCTCTCCCGACTTCATTAGATTGGCAGTCATGGCCAAATTAGTTAAATGGGTTGATTTGACATTATGTCCAAAACATTCCGACCCATATCGTCACGTTTTTAAAGTCGTAGGTAAGCGTATGCTAAATACTTATGCACATGTATTGAAGTTTGAGTGACGACTTCCACAAAAGAGCCACAAGTGTAGGTAATCCTGCTCATTGCTCTTGGTTGTTTTAGATTTTAGACCTATTAGCGAAATTAGCGTACTTATGTACGAATTTAGCAAAGATCTCATAAAATGTCATCATGAACAGTCTATGCAACGTTGTTAAATTGATTCGATAATAAATATATACACTCATTGTGCGCTAAGCGCTATGGGCAAAATTAATAAATACAGATTTGCTTACGTACATATACTATACACGTGAATATGTACTTACATACCTAGGTAGTTACTGCTTCCTTAGGTTGCAGCCTAAATATTGCTGCCACAACATACGTTATGAAGAGGTCACCAGTAAAAAGATGTACCGTTTGTTATATGTATTATGTATATAATGTCAATTGTTTACATATCTAAAAATAATCCAGCACACACATATAAAGTATATTTTGAATCATCAAAATGAGTTTGACATTTATTGTGATTAATGGGAATATTAATGGATCAAAATTGCCATTTACATGATTTAAAATAATGACTGATGAAGATGAAAGCTTCGCTACAATTATGACATGATTACATCTCAATCACAAGTTTTAGTTAACATAAAGCAAACCCATTTCTTCGGTACATGTTGATAGACGCAAAAGTAAAATTATCTAAAAGTGAAAGAAAAATTACATTTCTGATTTCAAAAAGTGGAGCAGAAGATTGAGTCGTAGATTCGTTTTGATTAAATGGATTTGGCTGATACATGAACAAAGAGAGTGAATGTAAACTAGGAGCTCCTACTTTACATTCACAGTAGAAACAATGTAACATAAAAAAATCAGCTTTCTATTCAGACTATTCAGTTTTCGAATATCATCAAGCTCATTTATATGCTTATGCAGCCAGAACTCCGAAAAAATTGAACACGTAAAAAACTGCAGAAAGGGGCACTGCACCGTGCTCGAGTTGCAAGTTACATTCCTATAGTTCTGACTCATTAGTCATTAGACTGATTCGTTTTATGCGGGCTGTCATAGCGGTGAAAACAACAACCTTTCACTGAACTGACTTGTCAGTAAATACATGGGTATTTGTCATCATCTCTGAATTCTCTCAGCCTTTCCTGATACAGCAAGCTAAACAAAACTTCATTTCAGTGAGATATACATAGCCCATCCCTACTTCATTCCAACTCACCTAATACCCTCATCAAATTTTACATCAAGTTTGTAACATGCTTTTGCCTCATTCCAATCGCGTATTGTTACGCTGGATTCGTAAAGG
>JAHZMW010002406.1:0-25353 GCA_027743745.1 Alloscopus bannaensis
TACTAAAAGACAGCTGAGAGATTTACATAAATCAGCAACCTTGTGGTGGCAAGTGATTCATCCTCCCTGGGAAGTGAACCACAGAGAACTAGATATGCCCAATATTTTATATTATATTGGATTATTCAAAGTTGATGAGCAACTCTGGACGGGAGGTTTTTAAAGTGATACAAGTCCAACCCCGTCTGACTGTGACGTACATCTTTTAGTGAGATGTTGCTTTCTTTTCTCTCAGCGATTAAATGGCATGGAAGAGAAAATGGCTGTAGGGACTGTACTACTTGATTAAAAAGCATCTCAATCACACAGCCCAAAAAAGGATTTTTGCAAGCACTTGTATCTCGTTCGATTACATGATGTATTCCTGCATCACTTCATGTTTTAGGATTAGATATCAACAAAAACATGCTAATAACTTTATGTAATACCTACTACGCCTCAACGATACAAACTGTAAGGAGAGCAGCAACAGAGTAGTCAAACGATATTTTTTCGCGCATGTGTAACAGGTACTATGTATGGGATGCAAACAAGAATTTTTTTCAGAAGCCAAAAGGTGTCGATTAGTTATATAATGGCTGTGATGAGCTGTCGATCCGCAAAAGTAATAATCATGCCCTTATGATTACACATTGTGCGCACATAGTATGCCTGCCCAGAATTTGTAACGTAGGTAGACTCACAGGGAGATGCGACATACCTAAAATTCCCAGTAACGCTTTAAGGGCTAATTAAAAAAAACTCATGAAAATCAATTCAATAAATTTCTCAACACTGTCAAGTAAATCAGTCCGCAGATGGTCATTGGTCTACTTAATTTGGCTCATAGTCTGCTGTTGCAACTTGGTAGGTTATCAGTTGCGCAATCTTAATCCACACTGTCTCTACAACACATGTATTCGAAATTTATTCGAAGTGGTTTTGAATTGCTGATGGCTTCTATAGGAGCATGTGTGTGTGTGTGAGGGCACTGCTGGATTCCCAATGTCAGCAGGAAAATCAGGTCTTTTATTGGCCATGATGTGCTCTTAATTTTTGTCGGCGCAATTAATATGTGCGCTGATGAATTACTGCCACTCGGCCTCACTCTCTGTAGTCACACGGTTGTTTGTGCTTAATGTAATCATCAGGATATTGGTTTAGTTTTTTTATCTCTTTTCTCCCTTCTTTCAGAAGGATGTGCATAAACATTACGGACATTCAAAAGTGGGGAAAACGAGGAAAAAACTCGTCGTGTGGCACATAGTGGGTTGATGCAAGATAAAAACTCGATTTTATACCCAGAAGCTCATTGATTACGTTGACCGATGATTAGTGGGAACAGCGGGTAGTCGTAGTGGATGCTTTAGAGGAACTGTCTTCACGGCATTAGGGGTTATTGTTTTGTACAGTCGACATAAATGCACATCTCGCTTCTTTTCAACCTGAGGAATTTCAAGGTTCCTCCTGTACGCTACATACATTTTGAATGGAAAATCGAATAAAAGCGTAGTAAAATTATACTCATAAATACATGCATACATACTTTTTCACCAGTAATTTTACCACAGTAAAAAAATATCAGGTTGTTTTTATATTGCGCTTACTCCTCTTGTTCCTTGTCAGCCGCATTTTTCGGTTTTGTGAGTGGATCGTGATGTGCAAGCGCAGATGTGTGTGTGTGTCATGTGTGTGTTTATAGCTTTATTTCATATCTTTGAAATCACACATTGTGCATATAAATTTTTAAAAATAATGATATGCATTTTAGAATGTGTGTATTGTGCACTGTGCACAGTGCACATATAAATTTTTTCTTTCTCTCATCATCCTGTACTTTTTCTTACTTAAGCCTAGTTTATGTGCACATCTTTAGGAAAAGTATTATGCAAGAAAAAGGTGTAATGTTGATAATCAGCCGTGCGTATATAAACCCAAAATTTATAACGGGACCAACCAAGCTTTCTTGGGCACTACAGTAGTTTTCTTTTTGAGGCAGATATGATGATGATGATGTTGAAGAAGATGAGGATGAGAAGGAGGATGAATCCTCGAACACACAGACGCACACAACACAGTACTATAAATTCACTGCTCTGTATCTTCTGTTTTTTATCCTCGTGTCTGACACTCCTGCTTCAGTTTTTCACCACGAGTTTTTGCCTTTGGAGAAACTGCATCATTCCGTTCAGGTTTGCAGATGGTAGTAAATTATTAATGTTAAATTTATTATGGATTTTCAAAACTTGTACATCCTTTCGCATACAAAGCATTTCGGGCGAGATCGTACATGAAACGCGCATAAACACAGAAAAAGTTCGCTACAGGCGTATAGACAAGAAGGAGTGAGAAACGAATGTTTTGTGCTGAAAGACATAACGAAGATAAACAGGAGATCATGACTTCATGATGTAATATGATCTGCCTGTGTGATTTTGCGAGTTGTTTGAAATCATTAAAATTACTGCCCGATGCGTTTGCAAATGTGTATATACACACCAAGCATATATAAATGGAGGATTGTTGTATTTATAGTGTAGAAATATATTAATGGCCAAAACGTTTTTTTCTTCACGTTTACAACTGGTAGAGTTGCAGTTTATTTTTATATAAAATCTAGAACGACTGAACAACATGAATAGTACCCTTTTGTTTACGTCATCTTTTCCGAGTTTTGATTTGCTGCTCACTACCCTGCAACATCTTCATTTCTGCCACCAGCAGTTTTTTTTCGTTGCCACACTTATTATCACATATCTCATCTTCACATCGTCAAAATGTAAGTGATGTGATAAGTCAACCAAAATGTACTTTGTGCCAAGTTGACCGTGGAACGCCAGTATAGTACTCTTGTTCTTGGAAAACATCATTTTAACAATTTCATATGCTCAATTTAACGTGTGCAAGACATGACGGGACGACAAATCAGGTCTGCCCTCAGTCATGTTTTATATTAAAAACACAAAATTTTTAAAAAGAAGGTGGAAAGTGCAGAGATGCACTTTACTATAAAAACGTCATATCACAAACAGGTGGAAAGATTCCATTGCCCATTCTTCTTATGTGATGATGATTGATAAGTAATCTCTTAAGAAGGGAAGATAATTTTTGGCTGACCATTAATGAGACTTTTTTGATCAGTTTACGGCACGATGTAGTTAATGATAGAATTGTGTCCACTTGGCTTTCCCCTCATATGGTTGAGCTTGATGCATATCAAAGTCGTGATTTTGTTGAAAATTTGTGAAGAAATGTAACTCATTAGCGGTCATCCAATTATGAAACTTCAGAGAGTGTTTACACGCATGTGACTCATTTGGAATTCAAGAGACGACTATTTACCGTACTTATACATTTGCAGGTGAAAAGGTGTTTCTGCAGTGTATAGACTACATGAAATTCCTTGGTGAGGAATATGAAGGCTTGTTTCACTACGTAGCACTTAATGTTGGTGTATGGGTACAAAATGCATCGGATGATGCACTCAGCACATCCTTTGATGGTCATTTCCTTTCGTCATGATGCTTCTCAAGATTTGTGGTTGACTTGTAATATTTTTACAATTTGATGACGCCTTCATCGATTTAGATATGCTTGCATTTTGACGCGCACTATCTTCCAATAAATTAGGTTAACACCTTGGGACAAAATCCACCTAAATTGAATTAAGCATGTAGTGATGAATGCTCTGGGGTTGTTTTTTTCTAAACTGTAAAGTAGCCATTATTATATATAGGTAATACATATATCTTAGTCTATAATAACATATGACTTGTCGAGAGCAATGACCAAAAACGCTCATCTCTTGAGGCGTATAAAAACTGTGAATGGATATACATTACAAATTTCATTTGATGACGTTGATAAAGTCGTCCGATAAAGTCGCATTTAATTGCTTAGCAGACAGAACATGGTGGTGATTTATGCAGGGTTTTACCTGATTTTGCATTGTCTACAGTTTGCAAATATGACCTTACCAAACTTGGCTTGAGTTTAGCCTTATCGCCATCATCCCCGAAGATATGTTCGGGTTGTCCACATTTGCATTTTTTTCATAATGGACCACACGAACTTCATATCATCTGTTGTTGAAAAGAAAAAAAGGGCAGCAGTTTTTCAAGTGCGAAATAGGAGATGTGCCACCAAATGGTTCTGAGTTTAATTAGTATTCATGAGTTTTTTTCTTCTCCTCTCGTGGACAGATTGAGCATTCAAAGGCGAAAAACCCTGTATTGCACATTGTATTCTGCAATTTAATTTGCTTCTCACAGAAGCCCCAAAAACCCTGTTTGAAAAACTCTATTTTCACCTTTGATTTATGCGGAATTTTCTTGTTCAGCAACGACAATATCGCGTTACAAAATTGTAATCAGGAGTAAAATACGGTAGTGTATGGATATAAGAGGGAGTTTTCCTAGGAATAAAAACAAAAAAATACATGAAGTCGCCATGATTTTTGAGTAGACTACTTCATTTTTTTACACTTGACGGCCACGACCGTTTCGAGGCTTCCCATTTACAGATGCGAAGTCTCTCGGAGAGCGAAAACAAAAGAAGCGTGTGCAACCATACCACGCAGATCACAGGATGATGACATAATACCGTTTGAATCCGGCTTGTCAACACATTTTCTCCGAGACGTAGTCTTTATTACTATTATCTCACCTGCTTCACAGTATGTGGTCCTTCGATGAATCGTGTTTGGCTGCTGACAGGAAAAATTCCAAGGCGAATACATGTTTCCAATGTGCCACTTATTACACGTGTACTTCCAATGCACTATATATAGTTTTTAAGATACATTGTGTCTGCGATGATACTCATCTTTCCGTGATATAATTGTATTTTTATACTTTAACTTGTTTCATGACATGTGTAAGGTAAATCAAGCACTGACATCAAATTATTTAACACATATTATATGGGTTTATACATTGCTAGTTGTAGTATATAACTCTTTTGTTCTGCTGCGCACTGATCTTGATCTTTGATCATAAGGAGCTCGTTCATGTGCGTCGCTAGATCCTCGTTGATTTATCATGCATTTTTTGTGTTTCAGGTAATTATTGCAATGCTAAGCTTTCTCATTCCGTGTCTGACAGCACAATTCTGAAAGAGAGCAAGGATTCCTTCCTTGCGTTTTAATGTTGATCAAAGGGAAACAATAATACAGCAGATTTTATGTAGAGCTCGTATTGAAAAAAGCTAACTGACTATGGTCAATCATTTCAATTCCATCTTACTATATTCGACTACAGAGTAATGAGCTATATGTACCTGTGCAAAGCATAGCAGAAATATGATATACTTTTTAACTTATGGTAAGTCGGTAGTTGATATCAATTGCATGCATATTTTTTGTTCTTGAGTTGATTTGTGTATCAGCAGAACTTTTTTTCATGCCAGTCTTCTATTATGAAGAATAAGATATAGATGAAATGTATGAAGGGGTTTAAATGGACAATGGCACTGAGCATGAAACTTGCATGACTTATGGGATACGAATATAAGACAGCGTAAGTCATTCATCCCATTTCTACTTGAACATGTTTCTCTTTCTCTTTAAGCATGCCACACTATCCAAAAATAATGGATGACTGGACATTCTCACCTCAACACGAACTTGACCTCAACACTCACCTTTCATTATGAGATACACTTTATCACCACATTGTATGATCAAATGTAAAGTGCAGTAGTACATCTCTCTGCCATTATATGGAATTCACTTGCCAAAAAGAATATTCTTCTGGCTGTGGATATTGCAGTTTTCAAGTCATGAAAATGCTTTGACCATAAGATGTTTAGTGTAGACGTTGAGTTGTTCGGCTAAAACCTTATCTCAGCCAAAAGGCTCATACACTTGCGAACACTCACGTACCTAATGTTTTGAACTTACGCACAAAGCAAATGAAAAATGTGCCTAGTCCCTACTCACCATCTTGTGCATTCCGAGTTTAAAGCATACTCTCTTTTTTCTCAAAGGTATAATGAAATAAAATGTTATGTAACACATGTTTTTGTGTTTTTGTGGTCACTTTTCTTCTCGTGTTTTGTTATGTGCGGGGAATGTGGGGTTGAGGAAGGCTGAAGGTTAACTCGATATTTCACGCAAAATGTTTTAGGTATAAATGGTGAGCTCGTTTAAAATACAGTTCATTTTAATAGAGAAAGATAACGCTCAAACATATTAGGGTCGCGTAATGTGCTTTTCCTCTAGACGATTTTGAGTAGGGACAAAGGCTTTACAAGAAGCACGCTTGTAAAGTGATTTTTATGAGAGGAATGTCGAATGTTTTCAGATTTGTCGTCCTCCTCACTTTTATGACGTGTGATTCACGTATATACATATTCCGTTGATAATTTGATATTACTACACGATGGTACACTCCAACGTAGAGACAAATGACCTCGCTTGTGTTTGCTACTTCATTACTCATCGTATATCGGTAGACAGATATAATCTTGAATATTTGCCTTAGCAGTTTGCACATTTTAAGCATATTATGTGTAACTTTCTAAGATAACGTTGTATATGAAGAACTTATTAGAGAAATTATATATGTATGGGTTTGACTTTAGGAAAAAAGGTGGAGGTTTAGATATATTTTTTAAGACAGAAACGAGTTTATGGGTTTCAATGTTATCTTATTGAAAAATAAATTCCTCTTGTTTACAAAAACATTGAAATCACCATTATATTACACGGATACAAATCTGTTGTGGAGAGAAGCGGCAATGGTTTCAAAAGGAATGTATGTTTGTGTATGTATGTTTGCGCCCTTGTCGACAAATAATAATGGTCTGATCAATTATTTTTAAAACGAAACTCGAGAACAAGGCTCAAGTGTACATGATTCAAATAGGCAACTTTTACTAACAAGTAATCAGATTACAAATGAAAATTCAGACACTTTTGAGCAAACTGTGTTGCTGATACGTGATACACATAAACAGCCACACACATACAATGTGAATGTGACTCTAGCACATGAATTCCTAAACAGCTTACACAAGACACAATGAGGTGGATATACCTATGAGAACGACTTTTTATTTATAACCCGATATTAAATCAGCATCTTTCTTATGGTAATTTAGACAAAAAAATACGTTCACGTTGTGCAGGGTTTGCTATACGGACTGAGTTTTGAAAAAACACAAACTCAGTTTTTCCCTCCTGAAGTAGAAACTTAATTGGACATGAATCAGAGCCCGTCTTCTCTATATCATCGAAATGTAGGCCAGTCATGGGCAAGGCACTTCATTGTTTTGGTCAGTTTCTTTGTCTTTCCTCCTTTTCAGCAACTTACCGAGAGCAGAACGTGAATACATGAATAATATAATATGTGTTTATCCTTCAGTCTCGTACTCCCGATCCCTGAATTGAATGAAAATAAAGGGAGAGAAATGTTACTTCGAGGAACAGATGTACCATGCTGATACACCTGGATGATCTTTAGGCTGTAAGGCTAAGTTAAGACAGAGCAAGCAAGTCGAGTGGTAAAAACGTAGATGGTGAAAAGTGGTTATTGTGATTCAACCACAAAGTGTTTGGGAGATACACATTGATCCACGTGATTGAAGAGGATGTTTCGCTGTATTACATGTCATACTTACGCATTCTCTATGTACACGCGTTTTTAGAGTGAAGCCATGTTCATCCTTTTCCTTCCGTAAAGGTCCCCGAAAGGTACAAAAACCTTTCAAAATCAAACAGTACTGAAGAGAGTCTATCTTTATTACCCTGAATAAAATGCTCACTTTTCCACTGACATGCAAAAAGCAGCCGTAATGAGCCCGACCTCAGGATGAAGAAATGTAGCATGGAGAGTGGGATATACTATATTGAGGGAAGGAGCATAATGTATACATGAATTCCTAATGGAAAAGCCGCTAGCTTTGCTGCTGTCAGATTTAATGATGGCTATTTATTCTGTCAATACTTTCCGACAATAAATCCATCATGTTGCCAATTGGAGAGTGCCACATGCAATTCTGCACACGTAGTATTGATTAGCGAAAAGGATGCTCCTGTGTCTTGTGCCACATGGCACAAAGAGTCCACTACTTCTGGTTCTTATTTTAGAATTTCTCTTGAGAGTGCGTACAATACGCTCTTCATCACTCGGCTCGTTTTTGATGAAACTGTCAAGATAGATCAAGAGATGTGTGCGGGAGGTGGTGGTGGTCTGGTGGTGTGGTGCAACTTCACTCATGATGACGGAGAGAATGTCGTTATTAGTGTAGGTCAAAAACACGGAAATGGCACGACGAGAACGTGGCGAGAAGTGCATCAGATGTATGGTTATCTCTCTGACTGTGTACTTATTGAATTCAAATTTCGTCCATCAATAACACGACTGACATTTTTCTTGAAAGAATAATTTATGACTTTGGCATATTTGCGAACATTTTTACGAGCTCTCACCATATAGGTACGGTACATACACATGCATATTATATATGTATACAAACGCAGAGTATTGTCCACTTCAACTCTCATTAAAGTATGGTTAATATTTTTTTCTAGCGTTTACCTGTAATCCTGTGGCTGCAAAATGAGTATTTGAATGGTTACTTTATTTTAGAGTCGAAAATTCCCTCGAGTGATGTGTCAGTTTTTGGTCCAATAAAAATGCTAATGAAACGAGAGTAGTCATGAATAAGGAGTCCGCATTACATCCCATCATTTGTTACGCGTGTGTAATGCACATTGAGCTGTGAGCAAAACTCTCATGCTCTGCTGATGGTTCTTGAGTGTTGCAATTAGGAAACACAAAAATTGAGGGATCAGACAGGACAGATGAGAGATAGAGGGAGAACAGTTTTTTTTAAAAAATAATCCGTGCATAACCTACAGGAATGTGTAGCATCGATGTAAAAATCTCTGGTCCGTTTATTTCAAACCAATCACGCAATCATTGAAAATATGATGGATCGTCAACCCACTTTATGGTTGTAAAAGCATTATCCCAGTGTGAAATCGACACTATTGACACAATGCACTATTGGTTAAATTGAGTTTGCTTACCCATTTATATTTGGTGGCCTACCAATCCAAGAGCAAAATAGGACAACGTGATGACACCAAACAAGGTTGCGCTTGCATAAAAAGGAGTGTGTCTCTTATTTTTTAAAAAATACTGGGAAGGATAAGGACAAGGTAATATGAGAAATAGACTGTGTGTAATATGTAAAAGAAAAAAATCATAAAAATGCGTTGCTCATTCCATAGTGTGCAAATACATGCCACACGTTTGTTCCTGGTCTGGTGGTCATTGATAGTCTCATCATCGCATAGGTATCTTCATTATACTCTCACTCACTGACGGATGCTCACACTTGTAGCTGAGAAAAAATGTGAGATGCAAAAAAGTGTTGCAATCCGTTTCTTTATTCATTTAGTTGAATGGAATTGCTAAACTTCAACTCGTTTCTTGAGTTTCAGAGATACCTGTTGGGCGTTGTCCCGGAATCGTGTTCCTTCACTTGAACAAAACAGTTTGTTCGCTCAAGTGTGACTGCTTGTGTATAACGTACTTATGGTTATTGGCTAAATATTTAGATAGCTTCCAATACTAGTAGATCCTTTGGACTGAGCAGTGGAAGCGATTGGTAGCCCTGATGACGATTGTAAAGTGAAGGTTTGCATCTAGAAGTAAAGCATTGTAAAGTCCAGCAGTAGTATTACTAATATTATGGCCAAGTACAAGACTTAAGGATCTCACTAAATAATAATATGGTGCCCCAGTTGTAAATCTGATTAGCTATCGATTTCAAAGGTGTATAAGGCTAATTGAGTTATTACGTTAAGATTTAAGATGTTTCCGGGTCTGTTTTCATTGGAAACTAGGTACAGCAATACCCAAATTTTTAATTTTTTAAATGCCTCATTAACATCCCCCGGCTGATGATTTGGCTGAGTTTCGTGATTGAAAAGATAGATTCCAGTAGCACAAAACGTGCCTGCTGTCATTCGCCATTCTTGAGAGTCCTTTGAAAATGATGTTAACACGCAGAGCAAGGCAACCCGTGCCGACAACGCACACATAAAATATATAGCCCTCTTCATTTTTCATCATTCAGTATGCAAGATTCATTCATTGTGATTGTGTCACCTGCATTTCCGTATGACAAATCCCACGAGGCATGACATACTACGAGATATGATCTTGAAAAAGCCACAGTGACATTTCTGCACTCACATTTGGTGTTAAAATTAGGTGTACGTGAGTATGCACCGCGCATGAGATATTACAGCAGACAGCGACATGACTGTATCTATTCCTCCATGAAGTTACGAAGTTACGTGTAGGCAATAATGTATTACACTTGATGGCTTCGACCGAATAAATCGCAATGACTACATCATGTCCTCATACTTCATTGAAGTCCATCTGTCCGTTTTTACTTCTTTTACTCCTCGTACAATGGAATTGTGAGGGAACAACTGTAGATGAAGATGTGTGTAAAGTGACTTCGTTACCATAATGTGATCCTCTGCGATGTGGCAAGGAATCGAATATACCACATCGTTCCCTCCGACGACACATTACACACATTTGTAATGGATGTGAATGTATGTTTCAAATTTTTATTACCTAATAATACAAAATGAGCAAAAAATTGTCACAGACATGTGATTGTTAAAATGGATGATGTTATAAAAAAGTTGATGGCATTCTTCAAAAATCATTTTTGTTGCAAAACGCGAGCATCAACAAAACCATCGTAGACAACTTGTTCAAGCTCGTTTGTCAAGTGTTTGTCCCATTTTTTGTCATATTCCTGTTTCGCTGTTCAGATATGTCCACTCACCGCATCACATACAAACCAAGGTATAAAAAATATCAGCTATTTTGAAGGTGTTGAAAGGAGCTCGTATTTGCTTCACTTTCCAAGAATTGGGTAAAGAAGATGTGGAAAAGTGTGTAGCTCAGTTATTGGGCCTAGATTTGAGATTTGTTTTTCACGTATCAGAGAGATTTAGTCGGGACTTTCTTTGACACATCGCTGCTATCAAATTGTTGTGTGTGCAAGCAAAAATAATATATATCATCTTTTTGCATACTCGTGCTTTAAATCTCGCGATTCATTTTTCCGAAATACATAAAAACCGACCTGCTTTCTTATTAAAACGGCATGCTTATGTAAATTGCTTCATTGTAGTTCAAGACTATTCGCACAGTAGGTTTTTCTTCTTATGCAAGGTACCGCTACTTTTGCCATGTACAACAAGCCGGTCACTACGTGCCAATTTCACATAATTAGTCACATTCACACAGACACAGTGGTTGTGGTAAATGTCACATGAATGCTCTTGTTATGCTGAAAGTCAGGATTGGCCTGGTATTGTTAACATACCTGAAGGTTCACTGGAAGCTGTGCGTCGACGTGGTTTTCCGGCGTTAATTGCTCATAAAATTTTTCCACGACGAGCCTGCCGTCGTTTCTGACAGCTTTTGCAACGAATGTCGTAATTGCTATAACTTGTGGCGCAGCACGTCCTCAAACAATTAAATGATCCACCTAATTATACAATACCACTGACCTATCTTCCTGTAACTGATGAGCTACCCCATTCACGTACGTTTGCAATCCCCTAGCGAGCACGATCAGCGAAGAGGCGTAGCCGTCGGTGTCCCATTTAATTGGGGGATTCAATCTAATTACATTTCCATCGTCACGTGCCTCTATGATATTGGGCATCCCTGAAGCAGAAAGAGGTCTTACAAAGAGCGTCATTTTTAGAATGATCTGAGCTACAACTTGGCGAATGGCGATACAAAGAAAGATTTGCTTTATACTTTAAAGGAATTTGGTGAACAAGTGTTCACTATTGGTAAATATTTGACGTTTGATTCGGTTCGCTGATTTTGTGAATTAAGTTCACGAAACTAAAACACGAGGCGAGTGTGAATTCACCAAAAAGACAAGAGTGAGACGATTAAAAGTGACCTAAGCCATGACCAAGTTATCCAACAACAAAATGGGTCTAAATTAGTGGTGGTCATGTACGGGCGATTACGTTTTACTTTTAAGTTACACATTTCTGGTTTATGCAAACTAACTTTAGAGGTGTCTGAGAACATTATGTCGAATGCAGTGTAGGTATACAACTTACTTAAAAATATTCCGTGTGCATACTTTGTTGCCGCTGTTCAACTAAACAAAATAGAGTCATTTGCTAAAGAAGATTTAAATCTTAATGAACAATCTCTTTTTGAGCCCAACATCGACCACAATCAGCGTCGTGTGAAGTCACACAAAATGTTGTCTCTCTGCGCTCCTTTTCGTAGGAAAGAATAGTGGAAACATAGAAGTAATTCAAGCATGAGGAGTAGGAGGAATAGATGTTCATCCTGTTAATCTTGCGTAAGTTTCTTCATGCATTTAGGTAGCATAAAGTCAGAGACGGAGCCAGCCAAGCCAGCACTATATCATAATGCCCAAGTCTTTTAATAATGGTATCACTAATAAATACATCCGTCACGTCTCTCCCTCATGCCAAAAAATCACAAGTGTGCAATTTTATTTATGAATCATGTTTGCAAATTAACGGCCTGATTTATGTCACACAACCATGAAGACCGCCTTTTCCCTGGTTGTGGCAAGCAAGCCCGCGTTCGTGATACTCGTCTACTGTGCGTACACCGTCGTCGTTTTGCGTGTGATCTCACATTATCTTTAGTTTCATCATCATGTGCGTAACAGCTTTGCATATTATGACAGCTTAATGAGCAAAAGATTTTTCTCTGTCTCAAAAACTTGGCTCAAAGAACCAGCTTACTTTTTTCGGGACTAAACTTACAAGCGTAATAAGTCTATTGTCCTTTGAGACTTTGTGTATGGCTCACTTAACAAATATTGAAAAGTTTCTTATGCAAACATACCTACATTCCCACTTCCCTGTATGACACTGTACGAAATAGGAATGCGGGTTGCAGTTTTTTTGCAGAAAATGTTGGTAAAATCATGTGTGAAGTGTCAAGCAGAAAATAAAGGTGTTACATCTTGTAGAGCAGTAGGCCATGTTCGGATCTTGTGAAGTCATTGAACAAAATAATATCTTTGTTTGACCGACACTTTGAGCAAGTATTTACATAAGTCGACTTGGTTTACTTTTTTTTTCTTTCACTTCACGCCACGGTTATGTCTGCTTCATCACAGGATGAGTTTTGATATTTCTATCATCTCCTCTTTAGTGTAGAACAATAGCTGTTATAACACCTCTCTTTGTTACGATACTCTTTGAACAAAGATTCGGGCGACTTGGGAAAACATTCAAATGGATTTGAGTGAAATGGATAATCATATTTCAATCGTACATGTCTGTCAGTGTTACTACACACACTCATCCATCTGCTTTCGAGAGTACTACTACTGACGTCTCTTTTTTCGACGTGTCAAAGTATATAAGTAAATACCACCCCAGAGAAATGACTCAAAGAAGCCCGTACATCATTTTCATCATTAGACAAGCAACGGGATTATTGCAAACAATACCGTAAACTTAACTTTGCGCACGCATACACACATATTATATAGGTATAATGCATTTCATGTGATGCGTATTTCACAGATATGCTGCGCTAGTTAAAAAATCGTAATACAAAATACCCTATTGTAATTTCATACATAACTATGCCGACAAAAATTCCATGTGCTTCAACCGAAAGGTTTTTTTAAAAAGTTGGTTACCGGGTATTTATTCATTTTACGCAGAAAATGGCATCGATAATGGAGGCCCTGCATATTTGCCTGTTTCATTCTTGTGCAAGTGTGAGCATGATATACGAAAACAGAATGTGCAAAGTGCAAATTCATTCCCGAATAGTTTTAGTAATTTTGACACCGGCAAACTGCGGAAAATATGACATGCCCAAGCCAGACTGACTTTGATTTTAGGCATTGATGTTGAAATAGATTTTCTCTTGAGTAACTCTATCTATTTAGGCATCAGTGAAGGGAATGGAAGACGACATGAGATGAGTCAATAAATTATATTTTTGTCAGTGAAGAAGCCTCTTAATATGGGCCACATGCGTGCGTATTCGTTGGAAAAATAAGCTGAAGGATGAAAACATTTTTTTCTTTGATTATTATTGTGATTGAGGGACCAATAATCATAGTGATAAAGTGATAATAACGTCATGACTGCCCTTTTCTATACTTAACTATATACAAGACTGTGGCTCTAAGTATATTTTTCTTGTTCAGTTCGAGACGTGCATGGATTGGAGCATATGTTCGATCAAATATTTCTCTTCTGCATGGGCTGTGGCCGTGGCGTGAAATTGCAATAACTTCTATATTTTATCGCATTAATAGCATAACATTAAGATACGGGCGAACTTCGTAAAGATAGCATCGTTCTTCAGTCTGTCTGTAATCGCGAGTCCAACTTGAGAAAATGATCAAAGTGACAACAAAGGAAAACAAGCGTCAAAACATCATAAAAATATACTTTCCATCTTCTCGGCCTGTCCGTCCTCCACACATGGACTGAAGAGCCCTGAAGCTTTTCATGAGAACTCTGATGTGACACACGTTCAATCCTCGCATATTAATCATTCAAGACATTTCGTTTCATCTCTCCGATTCTGCATTTATCTGCACTTTGCTTCAACTAGCACATGGCGTATTGTAGCATTGGAGAAAATTGGAGTTGAATACCTTAAGTTTCAAGCTTACTAAATGGTCTATTGAACAGTTTTCAAGATGGTATAAAGACATGGAGAGAGTTAGTGCTTTCAGTTGAAAAATCATTTAAGAAAAGAGTAATCTTTCCTCGCGCCTCTTCAACTCTCCTCCTCATCGCTTTTTTCTCTCTCTCTCTCTCTCTCTTCTGTTTGTATGCAATAATGCGATGCAATTAATTTACAAAAGGATTCTGAGCGAACACATACGTACGCATCTGAGAAGAACGCGATATGGATGTAATATCCGCCTTTGAACCATCAACAACGTTAATGACAAACAATGAAAAAGGATGAGGACATGTGAGCGGTTAAACCGCATATAAATCTTGTCCTGTCATTTTAATAAAGTGTGTGTGTGTGCAGTGCGCATGTCTCGGTACGCACTTTACTCTCGTATTTACAAATGAATGACCATTATCACCATATATCTTATCGGAGTGTAGTGGGCCAGTGGAGAGCCACTCATTTCTCCCTTTGAAGTAAATGTAAGAAATGTGGAGAGTCTGCCTTCCGGGAGGTAAGCGCGACCGGTAATCGTTAAAGAGAAATGTTGATTCGATGATAATAATGCTTTTTCACCAAATCATTATGATTTTCAAGATGATTATCCGATGATGATGGTGATAGGAGAGATGATGAAAATTTGGTTGGGCTCCACACTTTGAAATCTCTTGCATATGGCCATTCTCGCGGGTGCGCCCAGGATGGTTAATAAATTCTTTGATTGAATGTGTGTTCGTAGGTTGTCACTGTGAAGGGAAAATTGTAAAAAAAATGAGCAGGCACCATGTTTTAAGATTACCAAAAGGATGGAGGGGAAACAGGTGTGGTGATAAGGTGTGATTGGATTTGGATGAAAATATTCTTCATTCCGTTTTTCATCAGCAAAACAAAGTGAGGAAAAAAGACCCGTGTTTCTAGGTCGTTGTTGAAATGCAATGATGATGGGGATGATGAAGCTAAAAAAATTATTGCAAAGTAAAGATTTTTTATAGGATTCATTTCTGTGTCTCCGATATGACATTCTCATCTGTATAGAATGTAGTGCACTGGAGTAAAGATATTATTATGCAAATGTGGTTTACTCACGCGGAGTGGCATTTTATGCGTAAACCCAATTTTGGTGAGCTAGCTATATTGTAATACGTATAAATTCCACAGACGGCAATTTAAACTCGTATTAGTCGGCAAAAAAAAGAGGAGTGAGGCCGAGTTTTGGGGTGTAAAGTGTGTTCTATTTTACACATCTGACGAACAGATTTTTTGCGTAGCCAGTGTCATGTATTTTGCACCTGTCACAGCGCCAAGCTGTGTGATCTCCCACAATGTTAAATGTGCACCCACACAGCACCGCCGTCATCCTCTTGTCTCTCGTGTGTAGTATGCATTACAGAGCAGATTTGAGCATAATATACGATTTTCACTTTAAGAATACAGTGTTTTCTTGACGTTGTTGAGGATCGTACAGTTTTCAGTTATAAAAGCACGCAGCAAAGTTACAGCGTGACATGCTCTTTGAGTGTTCGGTGTATATGCATGATTATAAAACACAATATCCGTAACAAGAGAGGTGTCTTGACATTTTCATGGTTTCTTGGGGTTCTTCCGTCTGCAATCTCTTCATTCTTCTGCCAGCCTACCTGTCGCCGTCTGTTTAAGAAAAACGCTTCTCTCTCTCTCTCAAATCACTACCTTTTCAATCATTCTCAAGCCCGAGGTGCATTACTGTCGCTTCAGCCGCTCAAAATCTGACTGAATCGGAAGGGAATGCGTATAAAAGTAATGCATGCTAAGGCAAAAATTTATATACTATGTAGGCATGCATGTGCAACCGAAAAGTCGTATTTTGTGAACATAAATATTGCCGGGAGTGTCGAGTTTAAGCTTTCAAAACTATGCTTTTTGGTCCATCCCGAGCTTTGGGTTGTTGAATTGAATATGAAGCATTGAATTTAGTTAGACTCTCTACTCCATTCTCTCTTCTCTTCTTGGATGTGTAACATATAAAAAATGTATATGTGAGACATTAGCAATCTTGTAGTTCTAACTGTTTTCACAAATGTTTCTTACAATTTTTGCGTTATTAAATTACACTTGTGAAGGTGACGTACGTGCTCTTGCGGTTAAGTTGAGAAAAGGGGCGCAAGACAGGTAACAATCTGCAGCGAGAAGATAAAAAATGGTTAAATGAATTTTGCTGCACCAATGTTCACTCACACAATATAATCACATTGCAAACTGCAGCTCACGTCACGTGCACATTTACCGGAACAAGATTGACAATGACTTGGATTCCCCATCGTCTCACATAAGAGGGTAATTTCTGAATTAATTGTGATTAAGAATGCATCAACTTCAGCGTGCCTGCATGGAATTTTTGAAATCCCTCATTCCCTGTTGTTGTAGCCGAGGATTTGATATCAGATTATAATGTATCTGTTGTTACAGGGAAAATAATAATATATTTTCCAATTACTTCGTCGAATGGGTAGTCTCACAAGGAGAAGACAATATAACATCCATTTACTCATTTTGCGTTTCATCCCTCCCCTTCACTTCACCATCTAGTGTCGTCGTTGTTGTAACTTGTACTCCAAGTTTGGCGGAGAGATAATTGCTCATTTGATTATTGTTCTGGCACATCCTCATCATTATTATAATACACCTATCATCATCAACACAATTTTTCTTCACTATTCTAGACAGAACATGCACAGTGTGTAATTGTGAACAATGTTGATGAGTTGGGGGAAGGAAGCTGATGCAGTTTTAATGCATATAACATTTTGTGTATCTTGTACGTGAAATATGTGATACCACAATAACTCTGCCTGAGCGCGCGGTGGACTTTCTCAGTTTTCAAGAGTATCATACAATGTTTTTAACTTTATACGTTTTTTAGTCTTTGTTGCGCTAATGAGAAGTTTATGACGTATTGTTTGAAAATTGTCAATGATACGTGTAGAAAAAAAGTAGCTCGACAATGACACAGCCAGGATATTCCTAGTACGTGATGTCGTGAATATTATTCACGTGCGCATACGTAGGTACTAGTTTTAAAGTGTATATGTAGACAAAAAAATCAATAATATTAAATAGAATGTAGTATACAACGTGTGCACATATTTGTTTCCATTTTTGAATGCATATGGTTTCTAAATGAAGTCAGTCAGTCAGCCAGTCAGTCGGTCGGTGAGACAAAACTTGTGCATTTTTATCAATTTTTTTCTCTTGCAAATATGTATTACAAGGAGCACATTAAAGTAGGCATAATATCATAATGTGCTCTCTGGGTACATGTTCGCGGTCTTGCGGATGCTGCACTACTGCTTTTGAATGGATGGTGGGAATATGCTCATCAAAAGGAACTGCAGCGAGTGAGACAAGCTTAGCGGAGAGTAATAATAATGACGAGTGTATTTCCGGTTGTTGGATGAGCAGCAGAGAATCCATTTCGTATGCTTCATGTGTCACAGAGAATAAAGTGAGCAGTTTGTAGTACAAATGTACATATCACACACGATTACGATGTATCTTTTCTCGTTACTCCTATACGGTTACGTTTGAGGATGATGTATATGTACCTAATGTCATTCTGTAATCTTCATCACATCATACCTCTCATCAAATTGTATCGTCTCGGCTTTTACAATTTCTTTACGTATATCGTCACAGACGTAGACGCACACACCCTTTTTTTAAAAATCATATCTTAAAGCACGTAATCGTAATAAGTCGTCTTCAACGTATTTTTGCGGTGAGCGTAAGTGCATATGACATGGTCGATGCGCGTATGCTACATCTTTCCCCTAAAGCCAGTATTTTTTCTTTTGCTCACATGCAAGATACTTGAAAAAACTCATTTAAAAGTGTTTGAATTTTTTCCTGCAATTTTTTAATGAAACGCAGGCAGAGAAGAATGAACAAGTGAAATATTGCATACAAGAGGAGGGTACATCAGACCGGCACAAATACCTTGTAGCCTACTGCTCGAGGCAGCAATGTTGACAACCGTTTTTATTGTGGTGGGATAAGTATATGTATGATATTGTTGTTTTATGATGAATAGGTTGGAAGAAAACAGGAGCAATAAAAAGGATATTAGCTGCAACCACATAAAATAATTTGTACTGTCATGGCTAGAGAGAATGAAGACTGCTGCAATATCATTTTTTGTTTGTTGTTGTTGTTGAACCTTTAAATGTAAAGACCTTCCAAAGTTTTTACGAGTTTTTTTTCTACTTGACCATTCTCCGTATGCAAACACTCAGTTTATAGTATGACTGTTGGCATACACTGTTGGTAGAAAAACAACAACTGTTGAAGTTGACATTATGCAAGAAATGTTTCAATTACTTAAAATTTTACATTTTATTATGGATTTACGAGCAGTAATCTGTATCTCGAGTTTATTGAACTGTGGAGTGAGAGACGGCAGTATTATAGTAACGTGTGATCATCATGCACTAGATAGCGGAGGCAGATATATGTGCTAAGATTCAGTTGAGTACAGAAGTCGATACGCCACAAAGCTCCCAATGCCAGTAGATGGGTACCATTGAAATACGAAGATAACGCAACATAAAATGTATATTGAAAAACCCTTTAAGCTCTTGTTGAACACGAGGTGAGTGTCGAACTTAAAGGAAAATTGTATCAGCTTGATCTAGAGATCCTCGCACTATAAATACTGTACATTTATGGATTAGAAAAACTTACGACAGTAAACAGTTTTTACAAGTGTGTATCTCCCTATTCAGGCACACTTGATTCACTGTGTTAGTCATCATTGTGGAATAGTATTGTGGAAAAATATTTTCAAAGTGAAAGCTGCATACATTATTATAATGACGTTCGACTGTAGTAGGTAGCTACCATTGTTCTGAAGCAGGACGAAAGTTTGCAATGTAGCAGTTCTTAATGCTCACACTGTGCGATTATGACAAGCTTTATGTAATTTTTAATCACAATCTTTAAAGGAGGGACAACAGTGTCTCAGAAGCTTTTGAGGAAAATGTTGACACAGACAACTGGTGGTGTGCATCACACTCACACGCTTTAATGTGCACGTCAATGGGAGTGGAATAGTTGTAATCGTCAACTGTTGCATTTTCTGCTTCCGTTTTTGTGTCCACGATATGTCTTCCTTCCGCTCTTTCTTCCTTTCTTGATATAAGAAAAAAAAAATTATGTATGTATTATGTTTGGGATTGAAAATGCGTATATTAATAGGTATATACAGTGTTGTGAGTAGATACTCATTAGATAGGTGGATCATGGTTTCATCATCGATTCATCAAATATTTTTTACGATTATTATCTCATCGCAATTTTTTACCCTGAACTATTCATGCTACTTCGAAGGGTTAAAGGAGAGTTCACACGTTGCCGAGTTTATTATTGCTTCATTATAGAATATTCTCTTTATCAGAGTGTGGTAGAAAGAATTGCATAAAGTGTGTATGACCACGATAACCACCTTCAACAAAAGGGCCTGAGTAAGGTTATCCGCAACAGCCACAAACTTGACTTGAAGAGTAATGTATTAATTTCAAAGTATGGTTCACCGAATAAACTAAAAAAAAAGTGAGGAGGAGGCAAATCCCCTTGCGTGAACTAACATACAAACGAATGTTAGGAAACTTCCGTTTTCTCAAAAAGTAAAAGTTCACCTCTGCATGATAAGTTAAAGAGAGGAAGCAAATACCTACACGCATTTCTACTCAGTACTCACTCATAAAAGTGTTATTAGAGAAGCTATCGCTAGTTTACGCATCCGTCTTCGTCCCGTGCTAGATTCTCAGATTATTATTTGCTTAAGAGCTAATGCCGTATGTATGAGCCTTTGCTCATTTGACGACGGCAGAAAGACTGAACATGTTTGGTAATGCTATTAACAGCGACAACGCGTGCTGGTTGATTTATAAATGCTAAAAATCCACATCTATTTTAATCACGTGGAAGAATTTTTTTGCTTTTGGGTTTGAAAGTCATTTGTTTTGATGAAAAACGAAACAGCTTGTTTTGTCCATTCTTAGTCTTTCATTACTTTAGCAAAAAACGAGAGTTTAACAGTATTCGCTTGTTGTAGAAAGCAAAATAAACGAGCTTTGATTGTACGTTATGTACATTTTCTCTGAGATGAAGACTGGTTCCGAAACTATAAGCCAGGAACATAGAGTACGTAATACGTAATGTATTTTTACACAATTATACATCGTAAGGGAAGCTGGGGTATTTTTGGGTGTAGTAGAGAAACGAGTTTGTTAAATCCCTCCTTTTAGCTTTTCTTCTTGTTTCGGCTTCGAAAAGCAAATCCGTCAAGCTTGACTTTTTAGGTGGATAGTTATGTGGAATTCTAAATGTTCGCAAGGAAAGTTTACGAAAAATCATTGCTCTTCTGCTCCGGTTAAATCTAACGGAATATTTTTTAAAGAAAGAAAAGATTTGGTGTTTTCTAGTCAAGATTTTGATGGATAATTTTGATAGGAGTACCACTCTAAAAGATAGCATGTAATGCAGCACAATGAGTTCATTGCAACAAACTCTTCAACATAATCTTCCACTCAACTCAACTCCACACTGGACTAACCAAGTACTCCGCAGGGGCTCGGTTGTGCAGATGAATTACAGAAAATATTGCTACTGCGATAATACGATCGTTTTGAACATACCGTTGTAGATTTATGGATGCGATACACAGTCGTTTGTTTTGTGTACAACTATTATGATAACAATTAAATTAGGATTGGTTTTTCGATTACCGTAATTCATTTACACTGCAAATTCAATAAGTATAGGAACGAGCGTTAGGCATTTCTTACAATTCAGCCTTGTTCTGATTGGAAGACTCGTATCATAATGTACAATGGTTTGACTTTGACACACTGCTTCACTTCTATCATAGCCCACAATCGACGTTTTACACGTAGGCACCACTCCTGGCAATCTTCTTTGTTGTAAGTCATGAGCACTAGAAGTTTTTTCTAATACTTTAGATAGTGTGAACTGGTTTAGAATTATTGCTGGCTCTGACAAATTGGTTGCACTTTAATGAAACACCTTAAAAAGTAATTATAACCAAAACCGCATACATAATGATAATGAACAGATTCATTTCCGAGATATTTTCACAATGATCAAAGCAATTCACTTTCGGTGTGTCAAAAAGTGAACTTTTTTCCTTTGAAAAGTTAAGCTTTACAGCTCTAAGGGATATATGTATTTTAATGAGAGAGAATTAACACGAAAATTGGTAGATATACGACGGTAGTATTATGATAATTTAATAATTTTTCCATGAACTGTACATGCACCGGTGATAAAAAGACAAGAATCACGTGGATGTGATATACTACATCAAGTCGGCATGTGCATAAAAAATGCATGTGGTAGTGATTCGGACACTACAAAAGTTTCATAGATTCCTCAAAGGGCAGTCGGAAAAGTCTCCACGCAAACACCGAGATTGTATGGTTCGTTTACGGCGTTATAATAATTGGCTCTTTTCTTTGTTTGCTTTGATGAGCACTCCTCGCGGTTTTACATTGTCCACATGTGTACATTGCGGTTGTTGTGCTATGTGCGTCAGTATTGTATGGTGTATACGAATGCATTGATATTTTTTCTGGTCATTATGCCTCGAAGAAAAAACCGTAAATGTATACAACAAGTTGACCACGCGCATGCATTTGTTTGCGGATGCAGTGTTTACTGGGCCAACTTTGAGGTTTGTGTACAACATGGTCGTTATTTTGGAGCAGATGCATCTATTGTAGGTAAGCTAATTCATTACCCGCAAATAATATAAAATGTGAAATTTGTGTTTGTGAGTGTGGGTTGTTGGTGATGTAAACCCTGTTCCCTGGTACGGGATCCTCGGTTCGTTGCAGGCAAAGTTGAAAAAAGGAGCCTTTCTTTGAATGAAATTGAAACATAAGGAGGGGGAAGGGTATGCGTGTAATGACAAAGCGGATGCTTTTTAAAGATGACACTGTTGATTATTGTGGGTTTTCGGTTTCTGTAATTACAATTCTGGCGAAAGGCTGCATCAAAATGTTGCTATCTCGAATATCCTACGGTACGGTAAAGTACAAGAAACATGACGAAGCATCATCATTACCATCATTATCAAGTCATGACTCAAGGAGCAAAACAACCTTCATCATAATTTTTTTTTGGACAGCTATAGGTCTCTATCGCAGTAGGTCCGTCGGTTGTCCATCACAGATTTTTTGTCCCGATTAGACTTTTTTACAGTAACACATTTACCGAAATTTTTCTGGGTGTGGTCCTCAACCTCTCTGTTGCCAACTACTGTGTGAACAAAGATGTTATACTTCTCAGAGATTTTCCCTCTTTTCATGTGTCACACGCAACTAAAGAAAGTTTACGTTTTCACAAATGTCTTAATTTATAATGAGAGTGAGAGAGAGCTTAATACATTGGCTCGGATAACTAAATATGTAGTATACTACAGCTTTCATGAAGATCACAATAAAGTCCCATCAATTATTTGAAGTCTTTAAATAGGAGGCGTCGTGACAGTGTCCAAGCGGTTGCGGTAATGCAAGATTTATTTTGGGCATGTTGTTCACGTTCATCGGTTCAAAAATATGGTTCAAGTAAAGTCCAAGTACTCCGCTACTGACTGATGACTCACTCTGATACCATTTTCTGCTGAGTTTGGTCTCAGCTCGAAACTTTTATTAGGAAGTCGTGCTCTAGTCCTGACATGAATCTCTGTTTTTCAGCCTCAGACCGAGTGTAGAAAAAGTACGCATTTCATTATGATTGAGAAACTATCAACTCATCAAAAGGATCCTCGTATATTTCATCATTATCCGCCCATCTAACCAAAAATTAATAATGGACACCACACCACAGGGCTCGCGAATTTTTTGTGACTCACTCATCGCAAGCTTGTGCGCGCACAACACTGATAAATTAACGATGACAGTCTGCATTACTACAAGTTTGATGAGAAGTGTAAGGTTCTCATTGTTTGCCAATAGCTCATGGAGTGTAACGATCTTGCTTGAAAGGGTTAAACGAATCTAGACGTTTATGTTTATTCGTCTCTGATGATGATGATGACCATATCATGACTCCTATATGCGTTCCCTATTATCAAAGGACGTAAGGTGCAATTATTCATTTCACAAAACAAGGGAAGAAGAGGCGTGTGTGTTCGTCGAGTACACCCAAGTGAACAAAGTTATGGAATTGGGAACGTCATTCATGCGAAATTCAATGATCACTTGATTGTATGATATGAAGAAAAAGAGGATGATGACCATGTGGCAGATTCTATAAAAAGGTGAGCAGATGCGTGCATTGTAATCATTCCTTGACTGTGTTGTTGTGCAACAGTCTTCAAGGGGGCAGATAACTTTGGTGAGGTGGATAATATACTGCTGCTATAAAAATCTACTTTACATGGTATACGGCATTATCATGTCGTAGTTTCTACTATAGAAAAGATTTCTTGAAGAACACTGCACGCATCATGCTACCCACTTATACAAGCAATCAGTTGCCGACTCATTTAAACTCATTTCGAATTGAGTATGCATCCCTTGCTCTTGTACCATTTCGCAATCTTTCAAACAGTGCGATCTCCACGGTTTTGTAGTTAATTGAATGAATGACATGAAGAATTGGCGTGTTCAAGCCCATCTACAAATATAGGGTGAGAGGACACAACAGAGAGAGGGGCACACATGCGACATTCTGTTAGGTACCGTACAGTACACCACATTTTTCGGCAATGGCTGTGACATAATCACTTTCGAGTGGAAACGTTACAGTTCAGGAGTGTTGCAGGCAAATGAAACAATCAAGTGCAATTATGGGATAACAACAAGATTCAAAAGACCCCACTTTGTCACACCATCTCTCATGCTCATTACGAAAATGGTTAGTGCCTTTGAAATTGAATCGAAATCATGTCAGCCTTGAGGTGCACTAATTGATAAAAGTGCAGGAAAGCGTTCAAGGCCGCAAAATGACATGAAATTGCCAAAATATCCTTTAAAAGTGGGATCTGTGTAATTGAAATGCACTTCTGTAATTCGGCTACATCAATGAAAGGTAGGAAAATGTAATTTCAGCAAAAGTGTTGTAAGAGCATTTTTGAAATATTTATCACAAGGTCAGCTCTGCGTAATGAATGAGAATCGTAAAATAATTTGTACTTCCATGTCATCTTATTTCTCCTAAATCAAATCAACTGATTACAAGACTGCTTCTGTCTGATTAATCCTGGTGTTACAGCGTACCATGGTCTGCTGGAAGAACATCTTTAAAAAATCTTGACTACACAATTCCCTCGTCGTACTATAAATCTAAAATGTGCATTGACCTCACTGTGTTTACGTGTTTAAACAACTTTGCAAGAGATTACTAGTAAATTCCTATATCCACCATGATTAATCAAAGACGGTTTCACATCTATGTTTGAAAAGTGTAATAAAAATCACGAATGATGAATGAACTTTGTGCAACTACGTTTGTGCATTTTGTGCACTCGAATAGATGCTTGCATGTGTTCCGTCTTACGAGCTCAGATACCACCAGCCAGAACCCCATGTTGAATCCCCCAAAAAAGAAAAGCCAGGCAAGCGAAACGAGCAGGTGAGCCTGTATAAACGCTTTTCTTATTTTGCTT
>JAHZMW010002407.1:0-13432 GCA_027743745.1 Alloscopus bannaensis
CGACTTGGGCTCTGGAGAAATGAATAATAGCGGCTCCTCCACAACGAGGAACGGAGATCCGATTGATTTCTCCATTGGGAAAGTTCTCAAGAGTGGTCCTCGTGGGGAGGGGGTTGGGGGTAGTGAAGAGTTGAGTGGCTCAAGGTCAAATGTGGTGAGAGTGGTGAAAGTGGAGCCAATGATGCCGAGCATCATTGCACCGAGTCCCGATGAGAGTGGGGGCTCCAACAAAGACATGTGGCGTCCTTGGTGAAGACGGGGATGCTGCAATATTTTGTGGGGAATCCCGTATACTTTCCTCTATAAATACTCCTCCAGCTTGGAGAGCGTGGGTGTGTGCATGGAGTGCTGTTATTTCGACTACTTATAAATGTGGAGTGCGTCACTCTTCTGCAGGCAGAAAATATCTTGTACACAAAAAAGTATCACTTCGAATGATTCCCTTTTTTGTACGTTTGAGAAATTCGGTGATTACACTTGAAAAGGCTAATTACAAGTCACAACAAAATGCAGACACACAGCATGTTACAAAATCAGCCTTTTTTGTCCTTGTATCGTTCGCACACTTCAAAATGACTTATAAAGCGCATGTAGAATTTTATGCGTACCAATTTACAGAGTTTTTAAACTTCAAAATGATTTCTTAAAGGTAACGTTCTCTCATCAGTGTTCTCCTGTTTGCTCACTTCTGATTTACTGAAAACTTACTCCGGCACAGGAAAAACGGAAATGAAAAGCATCAAGTCGGCTTTACTATGAAATTAGAATAGAACAAAGCCATTTAAGCCGAAACCTGACAGGACCTGTGTTCCAAATTATTACGGAACAAGCTCTAAAAAATTATTAAGAGCGTCGAAAACAATTTTTTTTAAAAACAGGCGATTTGAAGTAAAATAAAAATATTATTATGACTTTTAAACTCCTTCTTCACTTTGAACTCCTACAATCAATTAATCAATTTTCGTAGAAAAACTCTGAAATTTTAAAAATCTACAGTTCCTTAGTTTAAAAGAAAAATTGTATCTGTACTGTTGGTACGTTTTAAGGAAACTCTGAAGAAAGTATATGAGAGTTGAGTTGTAGCACATTTCTATTTAGTGACGTGTGTACATTTAATTTTAGCTTGTGAATACGGACGGAGAATGTGATGTTACAATTGATACGTTATTCTCATACATTTAAATACATTGCACAAAAAATTGCAAATCTACGAAGCAAATGTATTTCAAAGCTTTATACCAAACGTTGTGCACTTCGCTAATATATCATAATGTGTACAGTGTGTACAAAAATGAGGTTGTATAAAAAACTGAAAGTACTGTTGAGGGGTATAAATAAGAATAAATATTTAAGAAATGTATGCAATGCAAGTTATACGCTAGATTGGTGGAGCATATTGTGCTTCACGTGTTGTAATACTTTTTTGTGACATTTTGTTGAAAGCGAATTAAAATGTTGGTGAAACCGAGCTTGATTTGATGTGCGGCAAATTAATTTAGGAAGGTGATCCGCATCTGAAGCTTCTCCGAGTGTAAAATCATCCATTTATCATTTTCACCACTACATATACATAATATATATCACTTAAGTATACAACTCAAAGTTTAGCATAAGAACATTTCAAGTTCAAAAGTCGAATAATTTCGTGCGTAGGCAGAACATGGAAAAGGCAGTTTCATCCAGTATTTCCGTAATGCTCTTTCGAACACTAAAATATCGGAGGAGCCGTTTTTTTAGGTGGGTGTGGAGACTCGGGATTTCAACACGAGAGAACATGTCTTGAACATGCGTGCAACTCTGGATCTCTCTGCGTACGCACTTTCCAAAAGCTATTATTAGCCTCAAATGTGAGAGACACGCAGGATTGATGAGAATAACCAGACTTTGTAAAGCTCTGGAAGGCTGAGAGACGTTAAAAAGCGGATGGAGACTGGAGTTCCGGAAGTAGTCGCTCTTACGCACAAGTGACGGTGGGACTCGCCTTCGAGTGGGAATCCTCTCAGGTTGACCTTTGCACTGTCGCCAGACCTCAAAAACTTCAAAAATGGTAAGCTAACACATTTGCATCCAATACATTTTGTGTCCAATACATGAAACATAATTACAACAATTAATTAATTCTTTGCAGGAGTTCAAAGTGAAGAAAGAGTCTGAAACGCGTAAGTCCTCAAGTTTTTCAATGTTCCTACAATTTCATGTATTTTCTCCGAATTTCAATTTAAAAAGCCAGCACAACAGATAACGTCGGCCTTTTGAACGGAAGGGTTTTGGTAAAATGATATTAAATTGCGGGTGACCCCTTAATTTTTCCAGTGCTGGAGAAGATGTTTGCGGCGAACGCTCGTTCCGGCCAAATCAAAAGTGACCTCATGCCCACCCTCCTCCGCGAGCTGAGCACTGACCTGAACGTCAACGGGAATGAGATCCAGGCTCAAATTCCTGGCGTCGAATACCAAGGTACTTTACGACTTGTAAATCACTTCCCTTACTAAAAGCCACCCACGCACAAAGATATATTATAACGTGAAGAATGTAGCAAAATCTCTTCCAAAAATGCGTGTTCTTTCTATGCACTATATCTTTCATATAATTCTCTTCGCTCAAAGCGATTTCTTCCAAACTCATTAAAATCCTGAAAGCTTGCTCAGCTCGAAACTCTTTGTATCTAAAATGCACGCTAAAAATAGAATGACTTCACGCAACTCGCATTCCAAACGAAAGACGAGATTTTTTTTTGTGCTGGAAGAACATTTTTTAAGCTCGTCTTCCACTGCCAAAACTGCTGTAAATGCAAAGTTTAAAAATATCTCTTCCAAAAGTTCATCACTTGATACAAACTCTGTGATATTCTCTGCTTTACAGATCAAGTTGACTACGACACTTTCCAGCGAGTCATGCTCCACTTTCTCGTGAAGAAGGCGAAGAAGGAGAGCAACGAGTTTGCTCACAAAAATGTCATCGGCCTCACCGATTTTGAGACGCCTTGAACAACTACATCACGGATCTTATATTCGGAACAATACAACTTTTTTTCATAGACGTAACTCATTGTCCTTGAATTTCATAACAATTTTGAACTTTCACTCACTTTCACCCCTCACGATGAACTTTTTCACTCGTTGTACTACGTTTTTAAATATCATGTAATAGTTTTAAGATTATTTGTAGGAATATGCAAATGCCCTTTCAATCACCGTCCAAACAATTGATTGTTGTAATAATAATCTTATTTATGACAAAAATTGACCGAGCTAATAAAACAACATTTGCAAACATTTAATATACTTTTGCTCATCACTTTTTTTCAAATCGTTTTTATTCAACTGTTTTCTCCGATACTCTTCTCTTAAAGGTTACATCATCTTGTAAATTATACTTCCATCGCGCAGAGTGTTATTGTTTGTGGAGACTCTTACTCAATCATGACTCTTATTCGCTTATATATCTCTTTCTGGATTTTGAAAGATGAGATAAATATTGTAATAATATTATTAACTCTTTAGAATGTTAGCTCGTATTCACCTTCCACAAAGATTAGTAAACGTTTTGTCTCGTGTCGGAAAAAAATTATTCTAATTACATTTCTTAGCGAATACATTAGTTTGGTTGACTCGGTTTATCTTCTGACTAATATAACTTCAATGACACACGACCACACACGAAGAATATAAAGACATTTTTGATCCAGCAATTTTCCAAGGAGCTCTCTCGTTCTTTCCTGTTAGTTTAGAAATATCTTGAAGAGACATAGACTTTTTTTAGGCAATCATTGTAATAAATTTTGTTAAGTTTTTATATAAAAAAGGAGTTTTTTTAGTTGTCTATTTAAAGTCATCTCATTTCTCCTACAAGACATGATATATCTCTGACTCACACGCTGGCAGGCTGGAATCAGTTAATTTAAGCCTCTACAAAAGTTACTTTACGGAAGCGCAAATGACTGATGCTCCACAATATTCTATGACAAATTTTTGAAAATTTTAAGCTGCTCAATTGATTTTTAGAGAATTATTACATTCTTTGTAAGGATATTTGTTTAAAAAATTTCAACTTATTAGTGTTATTGTTAGCGTGAGATTTTTACAGATGAACTTGAAAAATTTTGAGAAATTCTTCGAGAAGGTCTTCTAAATTGTTGAGTGTGTTTCTTGTGTAAATTTTAAGCTACACATTATAACCTCTAGGATAGTATTACTAGTTATATTTTATTATAGTCTCAAAGGGTGGACTCCGCTTCGTCGTAAGGGACGAAGAAAACGAATTTTTTTACAGTTTACGCTATACACTGAAATCCGCTACCGACTCATAATGTAAGATGTACAAATATTACTCTAAACCGGAGAGATATGGAAGGACGTAAAGCATTGTGATGGGTCATCACCAAACAATAACTGTCTTTGAGCGTGAAAAATAATTAAATAGTTAAGCTGCTTTTCCTGCGTCTGAACATATTTTTTGTAATTATTATAATATATAGCTATTGCGTCAACATATTGTAAATTGTAATATGCACCTGGACAAAAAAAATTACTTCACAAAAAAAATCTAACGAAAAAATTGGAGTTAGCTCATTAATTTGTTTCTCTATTGTATAAGTGTATACTGGGAGCATACTTGTGAATACTTAGCTCGTAATGATAATTTTCACTGAATTCGTGTGTAATCCTAATTATGGCTAATTTGACTGGAAGCAGAGCAATTGCTACTGCTGTTGTTGCTAGTCGGCGGCAGTTGCGTCGTGTGATGGTGGTGGTTATGGTGGTGGTTGTGGTGATGGGGGTGCGCCGGCCCGGTGCTGTTTTGAGGGTGGTGTTGGTGTTGTTGAGTTTCGTCTGAATGGAATGAGACCGACATGCCGGAGTCGAGAGACCCGCAGCTGCCCCTTCGAATTGGTTTACCTGTTTTTTAAAAAAAATAATAATTAATTAGATATTTGATGGAATGTGAAAACAATTGTAAATTTTCGGGGGTTGCCATACATTGATCACTGATGTCCAGAAGGGAATTACTGAATCTCTTAATTTTCCCCACGTCCACCCCCGAGTCTCTGTCCCTGTTCTCTTTGCTGAGGCTCTCGATCCTGGCCATCTCATCAGACTCAGCGATCGCCTCGCGAAGGTCCTCCGTGAACTTGGCGCGGTCGTGCTCATTCCTCGCGTTGAGATTCAAGAGGACGGCGTCCCCTCTCTTGAGGCTCAGGCCGTGCTCAAAGTGTTGGTTCGCGAAGAGCGCGAGCGTGATCCCGGCCAAGGGGTAGCTTTGGCGGAAGGAGTACGTCACGGCGTTCCGCTTCTTGTGGAAAATCTTGGTGAGGACGAGGAGGTCATTGAAGAGGAACACTTCGCGTTGGTGGGAGCCCGGCTTTTCTCGCTTGTTGATGTCCGACACTTCGTAGAGGCGGCAGTAACAGACTAGTCTTCGGTGAGGCAACGCCAAGTTCTGGAACAAGCGGGTACAATTTTTGTTTAAAAAAAAACACCCTTCGTGACTGCAAAAGGTAAATTGATTTCTTTGCTGAAGACGCTTGACCTGTTGGAGCACCCAAAAAAAACTCATAAAAATACAGAACTACTCAGTATTAAGGTTAATTACTGCAATAAAAAACTTACACAAGGTGAGGATTGCAATTCCCGTAACGTCTACTGAATGACTCCATGATTCTCTCGATCTTTTGCGCTTCTCCTGGCATTCTCAAAAAGGTCTGGAATCTCCTCAGGGCCACATCGACGGGCATCGACGCGAGGTCAATCTCACTTGCAAAGTGCCTGGAGAAAAAATATATAAAAAGTTAGAACATAACAACCGCATTTGGAAATGTGAGGTTAAGGTGCTTGAATTTCAAGACTTACTCTAAGCATGACATGGAGAAGGGACTCTGCAAGTTGGCCAAATACTCGCCGATGATTTGCTTGGAGAGCCCTTTCCTGGAAATGAGGAACCTCGCCACATGCGGCGGCGTCCCCTCGAGAAACTTTTTCTTGACGAGGTACGCAATCCCGACTTCAGGTTTCTTATTGAACAGATTGAGCCCCACTCGGTACAGTCTTTTCCGCAAAATCTCTGCCTCCCCATCGGACAAATTCTTGGGCGCCCTCTGCTTTTCCGGAGGAGACGCCTGGGAGGTCGCCGACGACGACACGGAGGACGACGAAATGTTCGGGGAGATATTCGACGAGGTGGTGAGGAGAGTAGCTGCCCCGTTGCCTAACTGCTGAGGTGGTCCAGTGGTGGAAGGATGTGAAGGTGGGGCCACCGCGGCTGATTGGGTGGTGACCAGTAAACTGGGCGCGGTTCCTGGAAGATGAGATTTGCTCGGCCTCGCCTGCCCAAACTGAGGAATGTGGTGGGAATGCGGGGGGTGGGCATGGTGGGTTTGACTGAAATGCCTTTGCTGCTGCTGGAGGTGGTGGTGATGCTGCTGATGGGTTAATCGACTAGATGAGGCAGTCCCACTGCTAACTACTTGACCAACGACACTGTTGCTCGCGTAATGCAACTGTT
This sequence comes from Alloscopus bannaensis, assembly GCA_027743745.1. Taxonomy (NCBI): domain Eukaryota; kingdom Metazoa; phylum Arthropoda; class Collembola; order Entomobryomorpha; family Entomobryidae; genus Alloscopus; species Alloscopus bannaensis. Next base: position 6,502 of record JAHZMW010002407.1, read on the forward strand.
GCTGCTGACTCCGGTGCTGTTGGAGGAGGTGGTGTTGTTGCTGATGTTGGTGGTTGTGATGGTGGTGCGACACGTAGTGCTGGCCATGGTGGTGCATGTGGGTGGACGAGGTGGTGGAAGTCAAGTCTTCGTGGTGGTCGTGACTCCCGGAGGAGAGGATGGCATGGTCCACCTCGACATCGACTTCGGTCACCTCCGCACAGTCGGAGATGGGCAGGGGCGGTAAGTCATTGGAGGAGGTGAGGGAGGCGTCTTCGAACTCGTCTTCGAGCGCGTCCACCTCGGCACTTGTTGGGTGGGCGGAGTGCGGCTCGTGAAGGTCAATACAAATTGAGCAACTGCAAAAATATTCAGAAAAACATTTAGTCATCCGATACACCTCCAAAAATACCTCCACGCCGGAGATGGGCGTCAATATTTTCAACCATTTTCTTACGTATTGCTTCCGGCTGCGACTGCCGCATTATTGTTAATCCGTCTCGAAAGTCTTCGCTCCGTTTTGATCCGCTGGAACTCCTTCACCATGCTATACCTATTCCAAGAAACAAAACCCTTCATTAGCATATAAGTGGTTATCTTCATCCATCTCACTTATCACACAATAACCATTACACAAAACCGATGCATTGGCGATACAAAAAAAATAGAGAATCGAGCACGTAGCCTTTCACCACATTATGGGACCTTTGAGGTACCTTTTTTATACGAAGAAGGAGTGTTCCATTACTTTAGTGGTTCTCTGTGATTACGTGGTCCTTCTTGAGGGACATTTGTATGCATGAGATCCGCTCCTCACGTTCCCATCACCAAATTGCGAAATTATGCGAAGACGACTACGCTCAAAAACGTCTTCGATATATTCGCAAAATAAAATGGTATAAAGTAGTAATCGTTGCCTTTTGTTCACTTTAGGTTACTTAGTCAAGGGCATCCACTTCTTAGCGTTGCGACAGATTCGCATAAGAAAAAGTAGCCTAACTAATCACCAATCAAAATTCATACAGTAAAAAACTATTCTCGTTTTTTTAAAGCTTGCCAAACCAGAGAGGAAGGAATAATTTGTTGACTCTGAGATGCAAGCCAGGATTTACTTGGAACGAGTGGGCAGACGGATAACGGCCGAAATCAAGTCTGAGAATAAGAAGCCATTACAATATATTGCTTCATGAGATTTTTTTTGCACACAGGATGATGTGATGAATGTACATCTTCTCCAGAATGGAGTTCAGAGGGCGACATGTTTTCATGAGGAGTTTACTTGGAAAGCTCCAATAACAGTCATAAAAAACTCGTATCGTGGCGAATGAATGAGTGACCGTGATACGAATTATAATGTATTATCCTGCTAAAAATTCGTAGCAATATGAACTGTATGAACATGGGTACATGACACTAATTCGTCGATGATGCACATTCAGAGAACTTTGTATCTTGCAAACGTTCACTATAGGTAATCTGTGTAAATGGGAATGAACTTTTTTTGGAAAGTACGCATTGATGTGTCGACACAAGCTCAGTAATGAGATGGGATGTTAATTGTTGAGGGTTTTTGTGCTAACAATTTTTCATGCCCTAAACCTTTATGCATTCTATTTTGTCCTCTCAGACTTTTTAGCAAGTGATCATGATGACGCTAAAAAGCCCTGTCCTATGTGTTGCTACATGCGAAAGGATTATGTATAAAAAAGTACATACTGCCGTAAGTAAATTGTCGTTGTAATCACCATCATTACAGAAGTCAATCATGACATGGCTTGTCTATTTTTTTCGCAGGTTAAGGCAAAGTGATTAGTACATTTTTTGCCTGCCGGTATAAAAAGTTTATTTTGGAACACATACGAATGCATACATGATAATACGCCAGATTTAATGACAAAGCTGTAAAGGATGACTGAGAGAGGCACCTCCCCCATAATTTCGGTGGTTTACGTAAAATGGCTAAAAAAATGACGGGCTTCCTCCACCAAAACGGCTCACGACTCACTTTTACTCTCATGAAATCGAAAATGATTTTTACTGCGAACAAACTCAGCTTTTTAGAATCTCCACGATTTTTTATAGCTTAAGTGATGAAGTCACGTTGAGCACATTCTACTTTGCCCACGAAGAGATAATTGATTTTTTTTGTTGAAGCTCCTTTATAATGATAATGTTTAAAAGTTACCTTCTGTAAGCCCTTTGAATGACGAGCGCCGCATCTCTTGCAGGTGGTCCTCCATACCTTCGCTCGACGACGGTTGGATCACCACTTTCCTGTTAAAATGAAGAAAAAGATGGTTAATGCATATAAAAATAGAAGGATGGTAATTTCCCCTTTTGCACTCGTAATTAAAGTTATCACTCATTAAATTTAGGGGCTCAGGGTGATCACGTGGACACACAATGCAGGTCATTTATAATTGTGAACTAGAGACTAATTAAATTTGACTTTCAAACTGTAATCAAATTTGGGGAAATTAAAGGCTCCATTAAAATGATAAAGCTGTGTGATAAACTCTTGACTTTTTGCTTTTCGTTTACCTCCTTCGTTTCCTTGTGCTAAAAAAAATACAGATTTGTAATATATCTCTAATATATATACTATTAGAGTATATTTATGTATGTAGCTCGTAGCACATTTTTGATTGCATTTGTATTTCACGTGAAATACGGGATTACCTACATGAAATTCTGATGAATTTAGATTGAAAACTGAAGGAGATTTTTAGCATTCATTACGCATTTTGAATTAGCAGAGCACATGTGTCGAAACGAGGAAGAACTGTGAAACTTCTCCTTTTTATCTCACACTGATTACAATCAGCAATTTCGAAAAATATAAAATGCTAATGCTTCATGCACCCTGCTTGTTCTAGTAGTAATTTTTCAAAAATGGTAATGATGAGACTTGTGTGTTGCAAATGTTTGTATGCAAGACCCAGATTGAGGATAATGACACTTTTTTTTAAATCCGAAGGATATCAGTGTACATGAATGAGTACGTATAAAAATGTCTCTTAATTTTCCGTTGGTACCCTCGGAACATAGTAGAGACGTCGTCGGTTTTGTGCGGCCACCCGGTACGAGTAGTAAGGAGGTGGTTGATGTCGACTAGGTGGTTGTGGGAACTGTGACCTCACAAAAGAGACTCCGTAGGAGCATCGGTAAGTCGGTGCTCCACTTCCAGGAATCAGGAGCAACATTACAAAGCGCTCTACACAAAAACTTCGATTACACACGGGATACCCATTCTAAAAATACAACTCACATCAAAGGCATATCGCAACTTGAAACACAAAAAAAAAACAGGTCACTCACACTCAATTCTTAAAAAAAGTTCTATGCACTTTTCTCCCTTTATTCTTGTGTTTCACACACTTTTTTTCCGACTTTCTATTTTTTTTTGGAGGAATGTCATGTCGTGTAAGCGGAAGCGATAAATGAGTCAGAGAAGGTGAGGTGGTAAATGTGGAGTGAAAAATGGAGTCGACATATTATTCCACTAAACTGTAAGGAGCACTTTTCTTTCAAGGAAGTCAAAGAAAAAGTTCCAATTTTCCAAAGAGCTCTTTCGCGTCCAGACTTTCACTGATTTTTTTTTCTTAAACAACGGCCGATTTCTTTCTCTTGGAGAAAGACGATGATCAGCTCAAAGCTTCAATGATTGGGTTTCGCAATATATTTTTGAGACGTGAGCAACATAACATTTTCACACATGAGAGCCGCTGGAAGCTCGAGTCTGCAACTGCCAAAAACACGAGTCATAAAGAAGACTTGTTTTCATCCGTTGCTGGAGAAAAAGTTGCTATACACGTTCCACAATCATGATCAATAACGTGGAGCCAAGCTTTATGGGATTCCATAGAGAAGAAGTTGTGATACACTTTGTGTGTGGCCTACTTTGTGGAAACGCATGCAATTCATTCGCTCTATTCTGTTTCCAAAAAGGTGTTCCATTCATTAAATAATCACTGGAGAACAAATGCATATTTTTTTAAACCCAGTCTCGAAGTCCTTAACAAATTTTTCAACCTTTCACAGCACTACGAATAAAACAGATTTGCTGAAAGACTGAAATCCAATTCGGAACGGTAAACTAATTCCACGTAAATCACCCAAAACGAACAAACATACGAATCGATATGAGAGCATTTTTTGTTTCTTAAAAGAAACAAACGAAAATCAGATCACAGTTCACAAAGGCACTCACCACACAATTTTTGAGAATGCTTTTGATGAGAGGAACGGTGCAATTCCACCTTCACCACAAGCTTGATTGTGACTGTGTGACAAGGGCTAACCTCACGATGATACTGAGAGATATCGCAGCTAATCACATGTATTGAGCCGAAGGCGTTTATCACCTTTACAAAAGCTTCAAACTTTTTATTACTACGAGTGATCATGAAAAAAAAGAGAAAACTAGGAGCAGCTACCAGCAATAGGCCGTTTTAACAATGTACATAAGATACACAACGTGGTTCTCGAGATTGCACATACACAACATTCCCAATTGTAAAATGCACATTTACCAAGTGTTGTGTGCTTTTCATCAAATGTGTGGCAACTCACAATGACGAAGGTAAACCTTATTGTGAACACTGCACTATAAGAAGGTAAAAAGTTGTCTGGGATGCATTATGCATGTGATTTACACAAAAATCCCAATCACCAAGAGTCCACTATTAAATGCAGCCTTTAAGTTTGTAGGTGAGATAGCATTACGCGACAGGTAGTTTCGCTTATGACTTCGACATTTTTAACAAGTTGACACTCCACTCGCGTCATATCTTTCGACATGACTTTTGTACGATTGCAAATTGTCGCTGCTAGTTGGAAAGACAACTTTTTAAATGGTTGAAGTAAAAGGGAAAAATAGCAATCACTTATTGTTCTCTATATAACTGTTCGCTAAAAACGTATACGCTATATAGATTTTCGTGTTGCATTCGTGAGCTGACTCGTTGAGTATGTTGTTTTGTTCGGTAATCACAATCAGTAGCAATGTTACAATACGAGAAGAAGAAAAAATCACTTTGAAAAGGAAAAAGTGGCAGAACGACTATTTAACTCATGGAAAAAATGAAAACCTGCACAGCATTGCTCAAGTCTGAGCTACTTGAGGATCACAATGGAAAAATGGAGTGGTCTGTAGTAAAATAGGGTTTTGCATCAGAATGTGAAGGTTCATGCAGTTTTTTGGTTAAATACACACAAATTATGTATATCCCAGATCACACGTCCTCCTCACCATTGAACAAGGAAAGTGCATTTACACACAAGCCTATCTTTTGACGGTGGAGCAAATGACAAATGAGCTCCGCTCTTTCATATTTTAACATATATAAATAATTCGCAGAAAATAAGAGTTGTCTGCATCGTTATCCGCACATGTTAGCTGTTCATGACTTTCAAAGTTGTGTCTGTGTATTTGTGAGATTTTTTTTGTGATTTTTCTATTTGCTCATGTGTTTGCACACTTTAGAGTGAGTTTTGTTTCAAGTCTTGAAGCCCTTCTCAAAATTTTTGGGCTTTGAACAAAGCCACGAGTGAAATAGGTGCTTATTTTTAGTTTTTGTGCAAATTAACCTTCCAACTGTACAGCGTCTCTGCATTTTTATTTTCAGGGTCTTTTTGACTTGACAATGTGGAGAATATAATAATAACCTGTTATTTTTACTCAAAGGTCGACGATTCCACAAAGCTGTCACTTACGCATCTCAAAGGCTCTAGTAATAATCTTGTCCATCTCTTTTTACAAATACATTTTCAAACCTTTCAACGACCAAGTTTGTGTCTTTTCAATGATTTATAATGACTTGCAAAAATGAATGTACTTTTATATCCCATCGGCACATCTAAAAACAGAACAAGCTGCACATTTTCTATCGCGACATCTCATTATCGTTTTGTCATACAAAATGTCTACTTCTTCGTCTTTGTAGGTGATTCACACGTGTGTACGCACTTGAAATGCCGACTTAATTCGAGGACACTTTTTTTCATTCAAAAATTAACCAAAACGAGCACACCACCATCACCACACCAAACATTAAAGCAAGCAGGTTATAAAGACTGTTTTGAATCAGTTTTTAATAATAACTTGCTCGAAAAACTTGATCAATACAAGATTGGCTGGGAGCACATGTTCAAAAATCAGGCCTGTCATTAAGGTGCTCGCTACCACCTTCATGGTATACTCACGCAAGATCAGAAAGTGTGTTGCATATCAGTATGTATTTTTATTGATATTCAAATGCAGAAAGTTGAAGCAGCGCTAAACGGTTAGGGACGCGCAGCAAGATGAGGTTTATCCTTCTCGCTTCGTCGCGTCAAAAGCTGCTTTTTCTGTGTTTCTATGTCAGAGAGATGGTCTCTCTTATATGTACAACTTATAAAACGATGCGGTGCTTATCATCGTCGCACTTGTCCACTAAAAGCCTACTTCGCCTTGTTTTAAAATGCCTATCTCAACTTCCGACCTGCATCCGGCTTAACTTCTACTTTTCTTTTTACTCAACACACTCCCCACACGTTTTAGACTCATTCATTCTCAAAATTCACTTTTCACGCTTTCAGTGACTTCGTCGTTGGATTTGCATCGATTGTTGTAAATGGTGCTTTCAAAGAGTCGAGTGACTTGACAAAATTTTCGCGTATTGAGCCTCCCAGTTTGAGACTCTTTGGACGAAACTCTTCTGTTCCTATTATTGTACACTTTGGTATACACATCGACTTTGGTAGAGCCTTTTGTGTTGTTTGTTGGGACATGAGTGCTCAACAAAACAGTCTCTTAATTCACTGAGCACTGCTCTGCCAGTGGTCGTGTCAAGCACAATCTCTCCCTTTCAATCACTTTCCTCCCTTTGTTTACAACCCAACGCTTAACCACACTTGGCATATAAATCTTCGTGTTAAAACCTGCTTCAAAGCGCAAGCTTTCTTATGTATC
>JAHZMW010002408.1:0-11680 GCA_027743745.1 Alloscopus bannaensis
GTAGAAAAATAATTGGTTCAAGGCTTCGGTTAAGATTGTTCGTTAGTTAACCTATATCGCTTTACTTGGTTGGACGATAAACGAACTGCGCTTCAGGTTTTAAGCAAACAGTACTGACTGCATAGACAATAATTACATTGTTGAATGATATCATATTTGCTAAATTTGATCGAGCCAGGAAAGTTCAGCTACTTTGTAAGTTTTCTACATAGAACCTCCAACATTTGTTTCGACAATGAGTTCACCACAATCTGCTGCAGATGAAGTGTAAGCATATTTATTACTAGATTTGAAATTTTTGAAATCAAAATAACTTCTGCCATGAATTTGTTAGATCATATCAAATCGCGTGTATTTACGCATGAAAGATATTCGTAGTGAAATCATTATAGTGTTGAACAAAAGTACAAGATGAAAACAGAGTCATCCAGGTTTAGTCGGATGCTATAATTTCTCCTTCACCAACATACTACATGCAAATTATTTGTTCATTCCTTTACACATAATACCTTGCTAAAGAGCAAGTTATTCTTTAAAATTTACTTCGATTACACCATTCATAAGACTCATCATATGTAAACTTTACAGCAAGTAAATCACGATGCGATGAGAAACAAATGTGTAAGATATGAAATGAGAAGATTAAAAACGCATTAGCCGGAGCATGCCGAAAATGCTGTGTTTTGGGGACAGCAGGAAGCAGTAAAAAGTACAGGAAGGAAATTTCGTCCCTGATTAAAAGTCGAGCAGCGCTTGATGAAGGCTTCGCGTGCCAACACTTGGTGCATTGTATGACACAATCCGCTACATCATCTTTTACTCAAGTACATACTATACGTACTTGCTATTGTAATTATGTATAATATATTGTCTCTTGAAGTTTGCAAGCTTTTCTTGCTCGCACACAAAGATAATATACTACAGCGAGACTGTCTGCCTTTAAGTAGGATGAGCAGTGCTTGGTTTCATATTTTCGTGACTTTTTAAAGCTACTCTTGCTCATTTATATAAACCTCCTCTGTGCTCATTCACTCGTCAGATCCGATCCGACACACCATGCATGCTTGAGCACAATACATATGCACGGAACACTCGAAAACCTGAACGTAACAATTCTCTTTACATCCAGAAACCCATTGTATACTCCGTCGGCGTATGAATGATGATGGGAGTGCTGATGCGATGCTCACAACAGAATACAACAAATTCTTTCCTGAAGACTTTTGCTGACATTCATTTATAATTAATTATCACACGCTGCTTGTGCTTGCTCGCTTAACTCCTCTTTAAAACACCCCGACAAGCTGCACTTCATCACAGTGCCTGTTAAAACAGACCATTACTCTTTTTCTGCACGGTCTCTCTCTCTCTCTCTCTCTTCTCTTTGTTAATTTTCCCAAGAATAAACATTCGCAACATGAGTCAGCAGCCTCTTGTCAGTCTTTTTCAGCTCTGGGAAAGGCAAACTTTACATATTCACTAGAATAATAATCTACACACATCTCTCGTACATTATGGCAGGCGTAGAAAATATCTCGAGTTTCTCATCAGTGTTGTAATCCTCTATCTTACAACATTTAACAGCGCATGAGGGTTAATGAGAAAAGCGAATCTTTGCAGACAAGGGAATGCTTTCACATTTCACATCTAGTTGATGATGGTCTCACCATAAGCACACAACTATTAAAATGTTGCACTTTACGTGCTTCTACAATAGATACGTAGACTAACTGTTGAAAATCAGACTCTTTGTAAAAGCCCCCAATTCATTTCACATCCATTTTTTGCCTGCTACCCCAAAGCGGCTACATACACACATCCCTACTTAGATTTAATGCTTTTGTAAAAAATTTACATTTACTTCATCCCATCATATAATATCTACAGTTTGAGACAACGACTCCGTAAACCTGGTAGTATAGCACATTAAAGCAAAGCAGACTCTCTCGACAAGTCGTTTCTCTTCACTAGGAATAATATTTTTTGATATTGTTTACGTAAATACACGCACTAAGTAGCTCCAGAAAAGGCTGGGTATCGTGATATATTTATCCACAATAGCCACCCCTCAGCATTTATTTTCGAGTACTTACAGTGTCAACGTGCATTCTCTCTCTTTCACAACGCCTGACTGCGATTTGGCAATATATTCAAGAGTAATTTGGCGAAAGAACTTCTATGAAGGGTGACTGCAAAGCAACACATGCCTACTTGGTCTTGTTTTATTTCCCCATTTATTCGCTCAAAGTATTGTTTTCAGGGACAACATGAGACAATACTTCCGACGCACTTACCGCAGAGAGTAAATGAAGATGGAGCCCTATTAAATTTTACACAAACCAACTCACCCACACATACGAACATAGGTATGCTTCCAAACTTTTGTACGACTTTCTCTTAAATTAATCCTTATCGTAAGAGCAACCTTTCCGATAAGGATTCCTTGTATATACATCCGTATCTTTTCACCCGTACGCAGTTTAAAGCAGTGAAGTTACTTATAATAATGAGAAAATCTCATCGTAAAGCAAACTTAATGCTCTATAAATGCACTTCAAGAAAGAGACTTTTCTCCTAGAAAATCCCGAACTCCAAAAGGCCCCTCTCCACTCATCATCATCATCATCATGGAAAAACAAATGTTTTGTGCTGGCTCTTTGGAATTCTACACCTTATCAACAGTTTTGAAATCTACTTATCTTCATTTGCTATTCTGACCATAACTTTGTATATACTGAAGCACAAAAAGTACATCAGTGTACGGATTAAGCTTTCAAGCAGAGTCACTGGAAGTAAGACGGAAGGTCGGTTTATCCCATTTCACCATCGTCAAAAAGTGTTACATAGTTGCCCGCTGTCTGTTTCGGCCTTACACTATCATCTTACATCTGTTTCTTTCAGTCTCCTCTTGGCTACACAGGAGTGTTCAAAGACAAAGACGGAATTAGAGGTGGAGATTGGATTTTTTTCTTGATCTTCACTCAAGTAGCTAATGCAATATACTCTTACATCACTATAATAAGATATGATATCAAATAGAGAAAGTCTGCAAATGAGACCAAGTTTTTCCAAAGCTAAATTTTAATCCAATCCAATACATTGATCAAAATGAAAACTAGAAGACAACGAATTAATGCACGTGCCGTTTGTAAAAACGGCAACTTCGTGTCGATTTGCCTGTAGCAAGTTTTGGTCTCTAACAAGATGAGACTCGCTATTACCCGTATTATTTCTGCACTTATATGTCCATTCCAGCTACGCTTGCATAACACCTTCACGCTTCCATAACAGTGTTCTTCCTTCTGCTGCCTGAAGAAAAGAAGAATATGGAAAAAGTAAATGAATACTGGAAAACAAGTATGTCATACAACATTCATAAATACATGCATACAAAGAGTTTCTGCCTGAAGTTGTCGTTTGTTTTGACTGGAAAGTGTCAGAGGAACCATGGGTGAAAGTCAACGTGGAGACTTTTGAAAAGGAGAATTTGCATGGTGAAAGAAAGATGGCAGAATCAAAAGACCATGAACCAGAGCCTAGTCACACACAAACTCACTCACTCACTTAGAAAATCCAATGAGTTTTGTGCTTGTTATTCATGGGCTCCTTCCTCTTCTCATGTTTGAAAAATATCTACAGTCACTTTCTCCCCCATTTCCGCTTTTCGACTTTTAACATCATGTGTGAGGCTGAACATGGTATTTAGTTTTACCTTCACCTGTCTGTAGCGTATAAATTAGATAGCATGCATTATTATTAGGTAAAAAATATTCTCAAGTTGCACTTACTTTTATTGCACGAGAAGCAATGGTTCTCCTCTTCTTTGATGTGCACAGGGAAAATTATTGTGAATGTCAACGGAAAGCTCACTAGCTTTCGTACACTATCAAAAACAAGATTACACAAATGACAAGAAAATCTTGACAGATTCTGTGAGACTCTCTAGTTGACACATCTATAATGCATAATGGTGGCTCGAAGATGGAGAAAGTCGTACTGAAAACACATTCGCACGAAACTTATTAGCACATGATGCACAGGGAATGTGTTCAACACGAATTTCTAATAACGATGAAAATGATTTTCAAAGAGAAAACGAGATTTTTTTTCTTGAAACACGCTTCGGAACCGATTTCTCTGTACCCCTCTATTTCCAAGATGATGAATGTGCTCGCATTATATACGTTGCACATTAATGTGGGAATCTAAAGTTATATACGCTTTATCAACTATGGAGTAGATGCATGGTATGATAAAAATAATTGACTTGGACTTCCTCTCACAATTTACTGAACAATGTCTTGCTACTTCCTTAATGAACCCAGTTCCGGACCAAAGCCGAAGAAAACACCGAAAAGCACTATGAATGAAGTCATGTGTTTCTTTCACTCATGGAGTTGGAATTTCCACTACTGTATTAAAGCTTCTTTTTTTTATTGTTCACTACTGCAACAAAAATTGCAGAACCAACGATTCAAGAAGACGATTTTCGTGTTTCACTGGAAAATTTTTGTGTTGTATGTTTTTAAATTGACTTGGACTTCCTCTCACAATTTACTGAACAATGTCTTGCTACTTCCTTAATGAACCCAGTTCCGGACCAAAGCCGAAGAAAACACTGAAAAGCACTATGAATGAAGTCATGTGTTTCTTTCACTCATGGAGTTGGAATTTCCACTACTGTATTAAAACTTCTTTTTTTTTATTGTTCACTACTGCAACAAAAATTGCAGAACCAACGATTCAAGAAGACGATTTTCGTGTTTCACTGGAAAATTTTTGTGTTGTATGTTTTTTTTAAAGAAAATGTATTAATTTCAAATAGAATAGTGCGTTCCTATTACAGGGAGTCACTACTTAGAGAAAACACACTCAAAACAAAGGAGACACACTGTTGTCACATAAAATTTGCTCTGAAGCGAAGAACTCCGTGCCACAAAGAAATCATCAAATTAACTACCACAAAACTAGACTCCAATTTGTCGCGAGGAGGATGTTCTTTTGACTATACAAGAAAACCCCTCTACAACACAAGTCACGAGGTAATGAGAAACTTGGTGAGGAAAACTCTTCAAGTTCCAACTTCCAACGACAGTCTGATAAATGCCGTCTTTTTAGTCCGCTTAATCCCTCGATCTCCTCTCTCGTCTGCAGATAACATGTGATAAATCTTGGTCTTTTGCAGCAGAGCAAATAATCTTGAACATAACTTTTTTGGCTAGCAAAAAAGACAGGTCAAAAAGTCATCAATCAGAAGTCTCACATAGAAATAGAAAGAGTGAGAGAGAGAGAGGGCAAAAAGCTTATTCTCTTTCCAATCTGGAACTTGACTTTCAAAGAAGCTTAACGAATAATTATACCCTATTTTTGCTCCTGGAGTGCTTTGAGTAGCTTCAAGAAAATAAGTTGTTTCCTAACACAACTTTTTTTTGTAGATTTTCCTCCTAGACAGCTGCAGTTTTTACATTGGTAGTCAGAGAAAAAATCATGAATGGTTTCTGCTGCTGATGATGATGAAAGAAAGGTTATACAAATATACACCACCGCACACAGATTTTTTTTACGTCGCACGAAAATCTTTGGCTGAACAAAGTCGTTTTTGTCCGGTGCGATGCACTCTTCCTCCTTTTTCTCAATTCGTGTGCACTCCTCTCGTCACTCGTGTGCCCCCTCTACACGATGCCACTTTAGTTGAATGAAGGAGATCTGGAAATCTGCAACGCCTGTCTGTGTCTGCCTGCCTGCTGAGCTGACTGCTTGACTAGGTTCTCTGAGAGACTAGGACGAGCACCACCAAGCAAGTCTTCCAGTTCCGGCAGTTGACTTTACTCTATATACTTGCTCATTTTCCCCTTGTCCTTCCCGCACACTCACGTATACACATAACAGAATATTATCCGCAAGTTACTTGCTCAATGTATGTATCAATTTTTACTTTCGGAGACCAATGCAATGTACACTGGCACTGCTGGAACGCACTGAAACCTATATATGCAATGCCACACAACTACATACATCGACCCACTCTTTCATCACTTGTTTTTGCACTGTACTTCAATGCCTGTCCAAATTTCAGAAGCCAACATACACGCCACGGAAGTTGCAGCAGGAGCATTAGCGAAGAAAAAATTTTCTACACAAGGGAAGTCTTTGTTCCTTGTAGGAAAATCAAGCGAGAGTATTGGGAAGCGTGAAGCACAAGCCAAAACCTGGAAGCCCAGTGAGACATTAGATTAGAGTGTTTTTATCGTAACCTATGTAAGTAATACGTAGTAGTAGCACATGTACGCAGGAACGGAGTATGCAACACGTACAAGTGTATGCACTGCAAATCAAAACGTTACGTAGAAAATATTTGAAAGTCATAGTCAACGCTAAATCTTATAAGACGGAAATACAAATACTGCTCAAAATATTCATTGATTCTATTGTTTTTACGTAATATATTCATTATTAGTACATTTGTCTATTAAAGGAACACCGACGCGCACTAATGCTACGATTGGTATCAAAATGTTGATTAATTCTTTTTGTTAGCTATACTGTAGTTCCGTATTCCATATTATGGTACCAAACAGCTATAGCATACAAAATTAAAAGTTGGGGTGGTTTCTAAAAATTTACTCCTCTATAAAACATCCTTAACCTTAAGCTGGACAAGCTGGACAAACTTGACACTAGTAGACGCTTGTCTGATAGATTCATGTAAAAAAAAATTCCGATCATGCACACAACCCAACCTTTTCGACTATTCATATAATGCACAAATAGGAAATATTATAAGCTCCCTATTATGGAGCTTATTTTCAAATCCGGAGAAGGCGAAAACGCATTGCAGTGCTTGTCAAAATGTTGTTTGTGTGCGTGTTATCTGCATACGCAAAAGTACATAAGATAGTTGGCAATCGGTAAATGTGCTCAACAGTACATAGAAACTCAGGCACTCAGAGGGACCTGATATCGAGGAATGGAGAAATCGAAATAGTGTTGGTGTACGTTTAGCACATAATACGATGATGATGGAGCGTATGTAAGTGAGAGTTTAAGGTTTAAAAACACACGGACTGTTTAAATATATAATGTACTGCTGGTGACTGGCGGACCGAGTGTTACTAGGTAGGTAGGCATGCTTGTAAGCGGTAGCGAAATAAATACGCAAAAACTCGTTGTTTTTGTAAGGACATTTATGCACATTATTCTGCTTCGTCACACAAATGGAATATGCAATAAACGCTTAGCACTGCAATGCACCCCTCCATGTTTACTGTAAGCCCTAGAAAAGCTTGAGAATTGCCTACTTTCTCACTATATTTATATTTCTCCTTAAAATGCTACCAACAAGATTGTGTAGTAAAAGTGGATGGAAAAAGGTCTTTATTTTTGTCCAAATATTTTTATTGAGAGCCTTGTATTTGTGTTGACTTAGCAAGTTTGCCCCTGTGCTATTGACTGTATTGCCCCAAAAAAGCAAGACAAAATCATAACAATGTGGTATTCAGCAGAGGAGTACTATCACAATGTAAAAATGTGTGCAAAATGTTTGTGAAATACGTGCATGTACGTACATTATTATAGAAAACTGAGCAAAGTTGTAGGAGTGAAATATTTTTTGTGTATGGATGACGTGTGTTAGCTAATACGGATGGGGCACATGCAACACTACACTCGTGCTAATGTATAGTAGCAGACGGCAGAGTTCTTTTCTGGTGCGAACAAAGTAACCGTTTTGTTGGTGAAAATGTTCTGCAACGCAAACTATAAGATACTTATAGGAGTAGGTGTACAGAATGTATGAAAAAATGTGCTCTCGGTCTCTCGGAACATATTACAGTGCGGGGGATTCCTTTTGTACACACAACACATCCTTCAGCTAAGTACATTAGGGAAAGTACCGCACTGCATTCATATGTGGAGTGAACAACGTGCCAGAATGACAAGTACGTGAGTATAGATTATAAAGAGAGAAAGTATAAGCACAGAGAGTACAAGCTAAGAAAAACTCATACAAAACTCTTCATACTTTTGTGCCATTGCACTATAGCTGCATTACTGCGATAAAGTTGTTTTCCTACAAAAAGTTAGGTTAGTGAAGATCTCCGGCGGCTTGCTGTGTAACCGAAGCTTATAAGAATTCAAGAAGACAAGACGAGGAGTGCCAAGATCGACTCGAAACTTATCGCAAATATATCAACCAAAATGCCTCGACAAATGACCATGCTGGATGCATGCACATGTGTACACATTTGCAGTACGTATAATGCACAGTTTTTGAGATGTAATGGACAAACTTTCTCAGAGAATAAGTGTAAATATATAGTAGCCAGAGCTCTGATTTATCTCTTTTAACCAAGCTCGGAAGTCCATTCTTAAAAGTCAAGATTTACAAAACAGCAACAATTCGCCCACTGGCACGGTGCATATTACACACAAGTAAGCAACGTGTGTAATAATTCTGTTTGCTTGACTCCCAAAAGTGAAACCGCTTTTTTCAACGCGTCAACTAAGTTCGTTGACTACAACTGGGCCACGTGAAAAAGTAAAAACAAGAGGAGCTTTAATAACTAGGTTTACTTTGATTAGTTGCACACATGCCAAGGAAAAGACTTTTAGGCAATATCAAAGCCATATTATGTACACTTGTTTGTCTCTGCGCACAATTTTTAAAAGTCAAATGAATTTCACCATGCTGGTATTTATTTACCTTATCTTAATATCTTCTACAAGCGGAGAAAAAAGGGAGTGAATTTTTATGCAAAGCGAGGAGGGAAAGTATGACAAGAAAATTAAGTTGTTGTAGCGTGTTTACTGAACATATCAGTCATATCGCCCACTAGGCACAGGCAGGCTTGCTTTGAATAACATGTACCCTCGTTTTCTTTTAGATTTTTGCAAAGATTTCACTTTCTCCAGAGTGTGGAACTTTTCTGGAGATTTGAATAGTGACAATCAAGTTCCTTTATTAAGGCGTATGGTTGCTTGTTTAAAATAAAATTTTAATCCGCTTCTGAGACTGAGTAAAATCACGGGATAGATTTTGAAACTTGTGATTTTGCTATGAGTTTGCTACGCAATGAAAGTCCTAGTCTGCCAATAAAAATTACATTCATGTAGTAGGCAGAATATTACGTGCTTTACTAAAACTTTGCAAGTTGAATGGCTGAAAGAAGGACAAACAACTCCATAATTGTTCTTCAGCTTTTTTTTTCGTTTAACTTGCTTTTTTACTCTTGTGCGTATATTCCTTCTAGTAAAGAACAGAAACTCAAGTGACCAGGGGAATGTAAAGGTTTGTGTGAGAAGAATGAATGAACTCATCTACACATAGTCTCAATCGCAAGAACGCTTGACAAGAGCTTTCTGTACATGTGTACCGCAGATCTCACTTTCTCCACACATTGAGCTGTAAATAGAAGGGCAAAACCTGAAAAGTGCTTCGGGTTTCTCCGCAATTTACAGATAGGAAAGTAAACGAAAGAGACATAAACGGGAAAAGAAAATTGAAGAAAAATAGGAAATTGTGGAGTTTAAGTGGTATTTTGAAAGTTTGAAAGTTATCGTAACCCACTCACCGTTGCGAACGAACAATGCCTCATTTGATAAAGTACAGGTAGATTTTTTGTAACAAGATGTGCATTATGGAAACGCGAGGTTCTCTCGTGGTGAAAGCGTTTTTCCTCCTCTCACGCTTTCACTGTTGCGTGCTTAGAAAGAAAAGAAATAAAATGTTTACCTTGAGTTTACTTTTGAATATTAGAACAGGATAGTTTTCAAGCCGCTATTCTGTACTGTACATTCTGCGTGAACACTTTCCTTTTTGTCGTTTGATGTCAATACAAGTATGTAACGTACTCACATGCGAATTGTGTGTTTATGCAGGGCGAAAAAGAAAGAAACACATCAAACCTTTTACTGTGCACAAAACCAAGACCACAACATGAACGCAAAAGTATGTACACGTTTTTTTGCCTATAACCTGGAACGGTTCGAAATCACCATTTTCCTTCAGAACGCCTGATTATAGAGTGTATACAGCCAGTATATAAAGAAAGTTAGAAATGCGCGTACAACTCGTATAGGTGCTGCATGTTTGCTTTACATAGCTCTTCCACAATGTATGCAGACCCGGGTATGTATATCGGTCATATAAATTTGCATATCCATCACCAAAAAATATAAAAGTTTGCTCACCTTTCATTCTCCTCTCACGAATTGTAAAATATCTAGAAGAACTCGTACATTTAGCGCTGTTCCTACTTTCGGTAGTGTTTGTTGCATGTCTTTCACACGCAACACACTAATCATTTGCATAACAAAACAAAAGTTGGTCTGATTATTTTTTACGTCTCTTTTCTCCGTTTCTTCGCTTTTCCTCTCTCACAACACACAGGTATACATATGTATATGTTAGGTAGTTCCGTTGCATGTATATACACAATCAGCCAATCATGGTCTATATTCTTTAGTCATGCCATCAAGTCTGTGGTGCCATTGCTCTTTTGGACGAGAGAGAAAGTTGAGGCAAACAAATACACGACAAATAACGGTGAATGCTTACCTCCTGCGATAGCAGAGAAAGTTTGAAATGTGCATGATTGTATAAAGTTTTTACTTTCGTGTTATCAATATCCCTATAATCTGGTTTGTCAAGTGAGAAAGCGTTTGTGCATGCCACAGCATAGTTATATAATCGGATCGCTGTATACACCGAAAGATTTTAGACTAGGTGCACAAACTATTTACATATATGACACCACTTCAACTTTCCATGAAATATAATATGTTAATTTAACTTTGCATTTAACTGTCGTGGCTTGTCGTATTATTTGTCTAACTATACACGAAATAAGAATATCATCACTTTCTTTCATGAAGTAACTTTTTGTTACTGCACTTTGCAATTGCATTGATCATCGAGAAGGTGTAATTTTCAAATCCACCATATTATTATTCTTCTACCGAAGGGCAGATTCTACTTTACAAGAACAAAAAATCAATTGGACTGACTATGCATAAGTACTACAGAAAGTTCAATTTCATTGAAATAACTGAACACGGTATACTCGTTTACAAGTATACATACATACATATATGTGTACTGTTGTAATGAATACGCGAATAAGTTATAACACTTTCGAGTTCAAACTACTTGTTTGTTCTTGGCTGCGCAAAAATGTACCTAGTTACATCTGTACAAATGTACCTACATCATTCAATGATTATTGAACTGCATAACCCAGCCTTCTTTATGAATTCGATGTAATTTCTGCCGCTCTGTTGTGACACAACAGGTTTATTGCGCTTCTGATCGAAACCAAAACAGTATAAAACGGCTCTTCAGGTATCATTGAAAATTCACACTCCCATACCTAGACGTATTCATTCCTCCCTCATGACAAACCAACTTCCATGAGCGAATGTATTTTTCAAACATAATATTTAGCTATTTCTGCATTTCTACTTTCAACAATGTCATTTTTTATGCATCACGCAGCTTTCTACTTTATGTACTTATGTGTGATGTGTACAAAGACGGTTTTTAAAGTTTTAACATACATATTTTGGATTTATTTTATGTAGGACAGAGCAGAGGTGAGACGGGACTCAATGTTTTGTGTAGAACATTCTGGAAATTTACTCAATAAACCAGATTTTGAAACTATTCATGTAGGCATCCCTTTCA
>JAHZMW010002409.1:0-15055 GCA_027743745.1 Alloscopus bannaensis
TACAGAAAAGAGAAATTATTTCAAGGATACAATGACTCTGTAAGTGTACTCATACTATTTAAATCATGTAAGCTGATGATTTGATTGTTTTAATAAACGTGCGTATACATAATGACGTCCCTGGAGAGTCCCGACTTTATGCTATGAATTTGTCTTCATTGTGTGATCTCAGAAGTATGTTTGAGAAGTCTAAAAGAGTAAAATGACAAAATGCATATGAATCATTCAACTAAATTATAAACCGAAAGGCACCAAAGAACAGTAGTCGGTCATGAAGCATAATATTTTGCTTTATGCACTAAATGTGTAACGCCGATAACATTTTCTAATTTTGAGACTCAGATTTTAGTATGGCAATAGGTACGCCTCTTTTTAGCTGTCGACAGGATAAAGATTAAACGTCAATAAAGTTTTCTGATTTGTTTGAAGTTTGTTTGTTAGTAGGTGAAAGTTATACTCAAGGGTGTAACTTCAGTCTCCGCTAAAACTGGAGAAAGTTAGTTGCTATTTGCAGCGGAATATAAAATCGGGATGTAAGTTTTTGTATATCAAGTTGAAGGTTGCATCAGGAAATTTCGTACAGGAAGTGCCAGTCAGTTTAACATCAATAAAAATGACGGAAATCAAGTTTCATTAAAATGTGGGCTTCTCTAACGCTGTCTTTAATTCATATTTTTAACAAACGCATTCTTAAAAACGGCCAACTTGAAAGCATTAAATAATGTTGTAATTAAAAACATGGGCGTCTCTTTTCGAGAAGAGATGCATACAATTATATCACTTGCAATTTTTGGCGTTCTTATTCTTAAAGGGCAGCACTTCAAGAGGACTTGTTTCCAGTCCAGCTTTCCTCTGGAAAGCTCATTGTCCTCCACCGACGAGACTCAGGGTCTTTTTCGCCTGACTCAAAATCGAGTTCGGGTCCGCGTTGTCTCTACTGAGCGCAATTTTGTAAGACTTATCATTGAGCACCTGCCTCGACGTGGTCATGACATGGTCATAATTCTTGAAGAGTCTCGGCAAATTCACGTCCTCCTTCAAAGCAGCGACGTCGGAATCGCTGGCGTTGCTTTTGGGGATGAAGTACGGCGTTTTGAGGTGCTTGTTCGACTGCTTCCCACCGCCCAAGTGGCCATTGATGAACAACTTCCGCTGCGTCTCCTCATCGTCCCCGTCCCAATCTCCGAAATTCTTCCGTATCGACAAGTCAATCCGATTTAAAATGCTTTGACTATCCTGCGGACCTCCATCGTCCCTCAGGCGGTGGTTCGAGGAGGTGGTGAAAGGATCCGGGGTTCGTGACCTCCCTTTGTGTTTTGGATACTGAGGATTGAGACGATTATTGCTTCGGTGGGGATTATTAGGGCGCTTCAGGTTTGGAGGGCGGCCGCCAACGAACACGTTGGACTCAGTCAGGTTCGTTCTCGACGGGACGACGGTGATCGCGTTGTTCACCGAGGAGAGGGACGAGTGCCGCCCCAACTCACCGCCACCGACGTACAGCCCTTGGAAATGGGGTGGAGGTGGGCTCAAAAAGTCGGAGCAGGAGGTGCTGAAAGATGACTCCAAGTTCGTTCTCACCACGCTCCCATTCAAATGCCCGTTTTGGTACGGAGTCACAATGTCGTCTGTCCCTTTCTTCTTTCTGTGCTTTCGATGCTCCTTCTGATGCTTCGTCCCAAGGCCTTCTACCGACTCCTTGTCATTGTTATCGACGACAAAGTCAAGTTCGGCGAGCACTACATCACCCTCCACTCGAGAACTGCCCATGACGAGGACGTCCTTCTCTTTCATACGGAGAGACACTTGAGAATTGCGCACTTCACTCAGTCGCTTGGAGAAAGTGGAGGGGCTTTCCCTTTTCTCCTTTCTCTCCTCTCGCATACACGCCTCACCAATAATTGCATATCTTACCAGTTCTCATTATTCTTATTAGCGATAATCAAGGAGCAGAGATCCAATTTAGCCACTTAATTACAAGAGATGACACCCCCACGTAGAGAAAGTATGGTGCTTTCTCTCCTTTCTCCGGAATCTGATTACATTTCGCTGACGAAGGTGGGGATAAAAAGTAAATAACTAGTGGACACATAGCAGAAGTCCTTTTTAAAAAGTGGTCGATATATTGTCTTCTCTGCAGCACACACGAATTCCCACTTTTTCCACCTAAAACATTGTATTACATATTGAATTGAATGGTTGGGGAAAGCACGCATTCACATGATTTGTGACGAAGTAAAAAAACTGCCGAAATGTATCAAAAGTTATTGATTTCTACTTGAGCCCCAAACTGCAACTAGTTCATTACCATTAGTCGTATCACATTTCATAATAATTGTCAGCAATATTTTGGAATATTGAAGGAAATGTGTTTTATGGAGAAAGTCAGAGGTTGTATTTGTACTTGTATGGCTTATATATCTTGCTTTCAATGAAACAAACTCTCTCCAGTGTTTGAGCACTCATTTTTCTCCGTTGAATGCCATCGTGAAGCATACAACATTGCATGCTTCCCAACCACTTTCACATTTATCTCAAATTGTCAATAGAAGCCTATACTTATGGTTTAGTTTTTCTCTTTGATATGTATATTGGAAATTGACAAATGACGCGCTCCACACGATAAGGATGAGTCCGGTGAAAGTACGGAGAGAATATAAACTGAAAATAGCAATAAAAAGTTGAAGGGAAGGTGTGCACAAACAATAAAAATAAGAACCCGACTGTCCGTTTGTAAATCGGAGGTATGCCGACACTAGTATTTCACGCAGTTGAAAAATACATGCATTTCGTATGCAAAATTATGAATGTGACGATTACTGTTTGGAGTGATGTTTGTCAGACCTCCACCCACAAAGGTGTATTCTATCTTATATATATTCTTTTCTTAGACGAGTGTTTGCATACGTTTCGTAAAAAGTATTAAGTGTCCATCCCATATCCTAGCTTACGTCTAATGCTTCAGTTTTTTTCGAGTTGTTCTTTTGAACCACTTGAATTTGTCCAAGACGAACGAGACGGTGACGACGACACTATTGCACAATTACACAAAAATCCTATATCTTTTATGTATTGGCATTTTTCCTCACTTCAAGGTTAACCACGAAATACACACGGATAAGAGGAGTGAAAGCCAAGGTGGATGCTAAACGTTTTTTTTCTAAGTTGTAGCACAAAAAAACAAATACAATTCGAGAATGACAGTACACCTTAAATACACACAACGCTAAAGTGTGTGGGCAATGACGAGGGACGTACGTCGTGCTCAATTGGATGTCCGGAAAGGAACTAACTGTACACTTCATTCCTCCACACCCAAGTCATTCCAGCAATTTTCACCTGAGTCAACTCGTGTCTGTGCTGGAAAAGCTACGAATTTCAGGTGGAGAAAGTACGCGGAAAATGACAGGAAAAGAAAGCTGTCAAATTGTTCCGTTGAGAGAAGGACGATGACATGGCATACACACGTAGTATAAGCCGAAGATACTTTGTTCAGGAAATATTGTGGCGATGTGTGCAGCCCGACAAAAACCAAAAAAATAATATTTCAACAGGGAAATATTTGGAAGGAACGGAGATGATGATAAGTGGTCAACTTTTGAGGAAATAATGAAAGCGTGATGAATGTTTTGGTCTAGTGGCCCATATATCCTGGTGGATATATTAAAGAATATCCGATAGTCTTGATGGAAAGGCTCATAAAAAAGTGACAGCAAGAAGATTCCTTGAGATAATGATTGGAGTCTCGCAAATTACATTAGTATTGGGGAAAGTATACGTTACATGTGTGCACGAAGGATGACTCCAACCTTTGCATAATAATGATACACTGTTTTCCTCCGACCTGTAATGAAGCTTTGGGTAAAAGTGGAGCAGAGAAAACAGAAGTCAAATATGAGGTTTGACGGAAAAGTGAAAGCGTGGAGAAAGTATATACAACTTTCTGTTGTACACGTTCAGTGAGATACGTTTGTCGTTGGGCGAAAAAGAATTGTGGCACAAAAGCTCAACGTACTTTTCATTTATACATAAGGAGAAATGAAGAGAGAAAGGATGAGCCATGAAAAAATAATTGGTAGCGTAGGCATAATGTGATTCCAGAGTGTTTGCGCTTAAATCGAGAGGGACGGAGCTGGTCGGCATACCAAAAGCGTGACGGTATTCTATAGTCTGTTTGCTGACGAAACTTTTGCACGATACTGTCTTTGTATTTGTTTTTAAAAAATATTTTCTCTCTATAAGTTCTATTCGATTTTCCAGGCTACTGTTGACATTCGAACGGGAGAAAGCTGATATGATGATTGATATTTCATAAATTTCCCTTTCTCCAGCTTTCTCTGCTTTATGTTGAGAAATCAACTTTGAACTTTTTTTTATTTATTCATTTGATTTTTTTTGCTCAGCTCTGAACTTTTTGATGTTTCCATCAGCATAAGCTTTGCCAACATTTTCTTCCAATCAATTTACTTCGTCAAATGGGATTTTTATATGCGGTATCTCAAACGAGTAAAAACTAGTTTATTGGATGGTTCAAAAAATTAAAACCAAACAACGCACACGGTTTCTTTTCATACTCAAAAACATTCTGCTTCCTTTTGTTTATTGTTCGCCTTGAGAATACTTTCTATTAGCTATATACCAGAGTGTAATATAAATTGAGTAGTTGTCTCTGCTAGTACACTTTCTGAGCTCGCTAAACCCGAGAGTCCAGCCAACCCACGCACGAATTGCAATATAATGTTGCGCAATATCCAATGCACACATGTATTATGATTTTAATTAATAAGTATTTATTTCCTCGTAATAATTGGTAGCAGTAGTAATGAGTGACTTCTCGTCGTAAACCTGAGGGGGTGGCCTCACCCGTTTTGTGGACCGCCCTAATGAGTTGCATTGGTGTAATCAACACCAGTGAAAACTGTATTAATTATATATAATTCTTTGATCGTACCTGTTGTTGCCTGTCGCTAATTCATGGGGTCTCGTTCTTATTAATAAAAGAGGCAATGCCCTCGCGTGAACAAAATAGGGCATTCCTACATGTTATGCCGATTTCACATATAATAAATCAACTCGACTTGAGAAATTATGCATGTTCTGCTCATTTCAAGAATTTGCACAAAACATTGTGTATGTAAATGTGAACAAGACAAATTCTGACAAATGTATGTAGAGAAAAAATATGTTTAAAAAATTATGCAGTCACTAAATTTTATGCAGAGATTGGGCTAGTCTTGAGAACGTATAACATTATTTTAAGTCAATTTCCTCCTCCTCAGTTGTGATGGAACTCTCGTCCTCCTCGTCATCATCATTAGCGACACTGTCTTCGTTCTCTTTCACCTCAGGGGCTTTGATGACAAAAGGCTTCTTCGGGAGGGCCAACGGGTCGATGTCAACATGGTTATCAAACGGGGGAGGGGGTGGGATGTGAAACTCGAGGAGCGGCGGAGGAGCGTCTGTTGATACGTCCTCGCCAGAAACTACGGACTGGGATGAGGACGGGGTGATGCTGGGACTCTCGAGGATTTTCTCGGCCAAGATATAAAACTGAGAAAGTTATCACCAAATTAATCAGAATCAAGAACCGAAAATCAGAAAATTATTACACAGTAAAAAATCTTCATAGATGTACATACCTCTTCAAAGGTTACATCGAGAAAGAGCTCTTGGATAAATCGTCTCAGCGGTAGCCTGACATTATACCGACTGAGAATCGCGCAAAGTTCCGTGTATAAACACATGTCCTTAAATGCGTTTGGAAACTTTTGCTTCAACCTTGTCATGAAAAAAGAAAAAACATAATGAAAAAATCAATAAAAAAAACTTTCAGGCTTTTCATACAAAAAATCTCCACAAATTTTACCTCAGTAAATTTTGCTCGTTGTTTTTCGAGCCCACGCCACAAATCATGTTGGACACATGTTTTAGCACTTCCCTCCTAAGCAGCGTCTGCCCATCAACTTTCTCCACTGGAGGAAGGGTCCTTATGTCCTCAGCTTGATTAGGATGAGGAGACTGCCCGTTGACACCGGGACGGACGGGTGTTAATATGGAACGGGGACCCGACGAAGGGAGTCTGTCTAGAGTTTCAATTCCTTCTGCAATCACTTCAAGGCCTCCGGGATTCTGTTGCTGAGTCAAGTCATCTTCAGCCGAGTTCTTCGCTTCGACTTCGCTGTCTTCAGACTTGAGCCGCATGCAGCCCATGCAATTGTACACAGAGTGGTAGGTGAAGGACTGCGCTCCAATATTTTCAAGACTTGGGACACTCTCTTTGTCATCCAGTAATAGGCGGCCTGCACAGTGTAAACCGAAAGGAAAGGTTACCTTCCAGCTTAAGTAAAACCGCAGCAGCATTTTAAATTTCTGACTAACTTTTCGTAGACGACGTTCTTCGTCCTGGGGATGACTCTACCATAAAAATTGCGGAAAAGTCTTTTGGCAAAGCTAGGCCCATGAGGCAAGGTCCCTTCATCTCTGCTTCGGGTCTCAACCGAAAAGAAGGTGTGGACAGAGACGTCATTGACGAGTTGACTCGAACCAATTTCGACTCACTGAACAAATCGCCGGCCGAGATGACAAAGTGACGGTCCAAGCTCGCCGTGCGAGGCTCGTAGGATCCTGACAGTCTCACGCTGTAGGGATGTAAAGGATACAAGTCCGGATCGGATAAAATCGGCATACGAATCTTGGGTTTCCGGAGCTTCACACTTCTGTACACCCGGTGAGCTGGAGAGGTAAAGCTGTAACGTCCCACAGGCTCGGTGAGCGTGAGCCGACTTCCGTCTTTTTTTTAAACAAAAATCATTCATAAAATAAACCGCTTATACCCTTCTTCTGACATTTTCATAAAAAATAGCAAGTAATTCCCTATTTACCTTTCGAAGTTGGGCTCAATTTATCATTGTGATCTGGAGGATTGCTGCAGGTGGTTGTGGCAATTGACGCTGAGCTTGGAATCGGACTCAGGGTTGGAATATGCTCCGAAACATACGAAGATGGCAACGTCCGTCGATGATGATCACCGCCGGAATCATTTGAGCTCACTCCACTAGTGATCGACTCACTCGCACTGTCCGACCGACTCCTTCTCCACCTCCAACTGCCTGAACTACTCCGTGGATAAAAGCCAGAGGTTGAAGGAGCACTACCTACCCCGGACGACTTTCCCCCAAAAAACGACGATACTCTCCCTCGCAAGCTTCCATAAGCTCCAGCAGCTGTAGATGAGCCTGAAGCTGTTCGAGGCTTCGATACACTTCCTTCTGTGGTGGAACCAGTGGAAATTTCCTTCGTGCCGGAACCATTTCCCCGACTCGTTTTCGGTGGGGATGTGGAAGCCTTTATGAGGGACGAGATTCCCAAAGTTTGTGAATCACTTTGGCTTCGGTGGTGAGCATGAGATATTTTTCGAGAAGGCAGTGCATCCAAGGCTTGCTGACTGGTTTCATTAGTCGCCTCCGCCACCTCCCGAGCAAACTGGCTCGTGGAAGGTGGCGACATTTGCGCACTGTCCACTTGATCACTCTCTACTGTCAGAAACTGTATCTCCTCATCTTCCTCAAGCAGCATGTTGCTGTCTGAGTCGGTCTTTGAGGTGATTGACATTTTATCGGGCTCATTCAAAAAGTTTTCAGTCTCGTTTGGAAAATCTAGCTCAAGTTGTTGCAGAAGCGCCGCATTCTTGTCGGTGATGTGAATGGACCACAACGGGAAGCTTTCGTGCTGACTCCGAGGCATTGCGTACCAGTCAAATTTCCTTACACTTTCCGCACCCGGCTGCGTCACACAAATGAGGCAAAGGCAGTGGAATATTGTGTGACGAACAGAGAGCACCGCGCAGGTTGCGCCTAGCTTCACCATGCTTTCCAGAACGCCGGAGTCTTCCAAAATTTGAACAGTTTCGACGGACGTTCCAAAATGAGCAATGGCCCACAAGGCGGCTTTGAGCTCGCGAGTTTCCTCTGCGCATGAGCATTTCTGCTGGTTCACCACCTGCGCAAAATTAATGTTATCATTACATGAAATGGGACTTTCCTTACAAAACATTATGAAAAAACATGCATTTCTTTCTTAAATAGTGCGTGTAAATTTGATATTTGACTCACATCAATCAACTCGTTAATATCGCCCATGTCGAGGAGAACATCGAGGCCATCCTTGTGCTGCACTAATTGGCCGTATAAGTGTGGAGGTACATAAATATCGACAAATTTTGATTGTTCTTGATTCCTACTCGCTCGCTCGGGGTACTGACCATCTTCACCTCGACGAAGAGTGGACACTGAGTCCCGAACTAAAACTTCGACAAGCTCTACATATCTACAGACACAGAGAACTCGGTATTTACTCTTTTTATAAAATTTTGCTTGCTAATTACCCGCCTAATAATGCTACAGCATATCTGTTTACCTTTTGTTGAAAGATACTTTCCACTTTTCTATTTCTGTTCGTAAAAAGTTGGCATCTTGAAGGAACTTGAAACCAGACGGAAGAGAGAGGAAGCAGTCTAGCAGGAGCAATCCACGATCACCGAGATGAGTGAGGCTTGGTTTTATTGCAATTAGTGATTCCAAAAACATCTGCAAAAGATTTTTTCAATCAAGCCAGATTGTGTTGAAATGGATCAAATGAATGATGATTAGGCCAAAAGTGCTAAAACCCTGAAGTTTGGCACGAACAAGGACACGAAGGAATTTGGTGGCGTAATGCCGAGCAGCGTCAGTAGGTGAGCTCAAAGCTGAGGTCAAAATCCGTCTGCAAATATAAAATACAGACAGCCCATTAATTAAACAATTTAACAGCATTTGATTTCTTGTGAAAGTTGGAACTTACTTGCAATACTCTTCACGGTATGACAAACTGGTGATAACGAGTTTAATGTAGTACTCGTGATGCATGGTGCAAACCAACTCGAGCAGCCTCCCAAGAATCTCACCCCGCTCTAAAAGTTTATAGCCCTTTTGCGAGTGAGTGAGCCTCCCCAACATGATGAAATAAACTTGTGACAAGGTCGTGTCCAACTTGTTTGGACACAGAAAGCAGACATGCGGATTTTTAGAGTTTAGAAGAAGCTCGTCAATCTGAACGGCAATATCTGTGAGTAGCTCTTCTAGGAGGACCATTCCACTGAAATGCTGCCAAATTCAGAAACAACAATTTATCTACTGTATAATATTGTTATGATTAAGATTAAAAATTGTAAAACATCATCCGACTCAATTCCGCAATTATGTAAATACCTCGATTTCTTCCGCAATAACCTGGACTAAGGTACAGCCAACTTTGGCGTACAAACTAGAATTCCCTTTCCCCAGCTCCATCCTCGCAAAAAGATTATTGGTAGGTTTAAAAAAGTCAGTAAGACGGCGCAAAAATAATCTCCACATCGAGTCTTCTACTCGTTTCAAGGCTGCAGGACACCACTGTAAAAGAAACATTAAATCATCAATTAATAACATTTCACCACAAAAAAAAAACTCCAAAAAACGGATCATTTGAAATACCTTCAACAACGTCAAAACTGTTTCCCATTGCCACGAATTGGAATCCTTTGAGTTGATGACACCAGTGTCCCGCAAAAGTTTCATCGGGTTACTTTCCACGTCTCGGGTAAGTATCTGCGAGAAAAGTAGACAAAAAAATTATAGCAACTTATCGAAATTTACTCTTTAATTGCCGTTTTGTTCTGGAAGCCTCACTCTGTTGAGTTGGACCAGTCCCAGTCTGTCCGTAAATCGATCATTCCGCTTTGACACATAACTCGCAAAGGTGAGCTGACTTTGTAGGAAGACGGAATGCGGTAAAACAGGCTGCGTTTTGATTTTGTGGAGAGACGACAACATGAAAATGGCTTCCATCGCCTTCTGCTGTCGATACTGGGGTGTGACCTGAGAGGCAAATGGCGAGTGACCCACACTTTGTCCCGTTGGCTTGAATCCTGCGGACGAAGGACTGCTCCCAACGGAGTATCGGATCAGAGAGGGAATGCATTGACTAGGATCGAAACAGTCCAACGGAATATACTTGTCGACTAGAGTGAGCAGTTCTCCCAGCAGGACCGTCGCTCGAACGCTGATGAACGTGTCAGAGGTGACGATCACCTCAACTAGAGCGTCCAGGAGACCCTTTCTCGCGAAACTGAACACGATAAGTGCCATATGGTTTGCAGTGATGTTTGGTCTGTAAAATAACCAAAAAATTGAATAATAACCATCAATGCTGAAATGAATCTAGGTACATTTCTTTTAGCTATTGCAAAGCAGCTTACGTTGAGGTGGCAAGATGAGGTAGAACGGACAAGGCCTCTTCAACAACGAAACCTTTCTGAAGCCGCCATGATTCCTTCGGACAAGAAGGATCCACAGCGGAGAGCGCCACAGAAACTTCATCAGTCCACGTAGGAAATTTGAGACCAACAATCTCACAAATCAGGTCTAATATTGTTCTCTGAAAACATTTCAAATCCAATATTAAAATCAGATTCAAAGCATGTATAATAATCATTTTAAAAAATGATCAGCGACTCTAGTCAAGTACACATACTCTGATCTCTAGCTGTTCAATGTACAATGAGTCGATCAGGGCCTGTAGTCCAGAGTCTCTCGTTTGACAGAATTCCGACAGGCCACTCCAGCTCCTTAACACTATTCCTATTGCTACTTTGGCACAACGGTAACCCAATTCTCTTTCATCCCTTAAAAGCAAATGTCGGTTTCCATTAAGCATCACGACATTCCTCCTTTTCGCAATTTTCTCATTCCTGTGCAAATTTCTGCTTACACTTGTTTATCCCGTGGCTCATGACCACCGTGCTTGAAGTGAAGGTCGGTGAAAGGCGCAACCAAATATTGGAGATTGATTCGAGCCGCTTCTCGAGTCTCGGGCACATTGAGTAAATGCAGTAGACTGCCGAGGATGGCTTCCAGGACCATGGGGGAGATGCACGCGAGAAGATTGTGGAGCAGCACTCGAACGCCCCCGCACTCAATGAAATGCATAGGATTGAGCAGTGCCAGCTGGCAGAGGAGTGACAAGCTCCCTCGGTGAAGCTTATCGTGTTCGATAAGGCCATCGAAACCGATCGCGACAAGAGCACGAGTGATTGGACTAGGAAACTGGGCGGCTCCATCAGGAATGGCTAAAATTTGCTGACAGAGGCGAGCAGCGTGAAGGCGCTCTCCGGAATTGTTTAGCACTATGTCGAGAGACCGAACAATAAGAAACGGGAGTTGGACCGCGTTCATCACCTCCAGATCCTCGGCGGTGACGACCAGGTAGCGAAGAACTCGGAGAGCTGCCATACGAATAACCGTGGCCTCGTGCACCAGGCATACTCGCAAGCTATTTAAAAAAGCAAATTATGGGTAAAAGTAAATACACATTTCACAACAAAGTTGTTCATCGGCTTTACGAACCATAAGCAAATTTCTTCAACTGAAAAGCCCAGATTCCTCTGCGATGCTCCATCATCACTTCGTCTTCTTCCCGATGTTTGCGTCTTGCTTCGCTGCAGGTACTTGACGAACAAGTTCAGATAAGCTAGCTGCCTCCCCTTCGTCACTCCTTCACGCTTGGAAATATTCCGGAGGATTTCTCCCACAACTATGCGTCCATCTAAACGAAAAAAAACCTTTAATACCAACACCATAAAGCAATTTTAACAAATCTAAGATTTGGTCTTCACCTTGATTTAAATCGAGGTCGATGTCATCAACAGAATCCCTTCTGGTCGTAACTGTAAACAAGTCAATCAAAACAAGAACACATTAACCTCCTCACATTTCCATACGCTTTACATATCCGTGTCCATTTCTGAATATGCAAAAAAAGTTAAATGAACTGCTGAGTGCAAAGTGGGCTTACATCGAGAGCTCCTTATCTGCGAAGAAGGTCCACCTGTGCTTACTCCGACATTTCTGCTGGATCTCAAGTAAAACGCACTATTGCTCATGACAATGGGCCCTGGGGGAGCGACGAGTAGGTCCAAAATGAAGGTGGACCTGGGCGCTCCGCACTCTGCTCACTATTTCTACTCCAACTGAAAAAAAAATATTTACACATACAAATTTAGGAAAAAACAATTACTGAAGTCACTCAAAGTGACTTAAAGCTTTTTATTGAACCACAAACCTCACCTTTGAAATGTTTTCTAGACTGCCACCGGTTGTTTTGCATTGACTTCCCCAAAATAATAAGTTCAACGACCACGAATACGACGCGGAAGACGGCTCCTCAACAGTTCCTCCACCTATTCCCTCCGATTGACATTCCTCCAAGAATGTCACCACAAACCACACTCCTCCATCACAATGAACTCATTCTCCAGCAATCCAATTAATCAAACCACTTATCCAAAAGTTACTCAGTCATGCCTTCCGAAATGTCATCATTGGTACCAGAAAAAGTGCTGATTTCCCTTCCAGTTTCTTGTTATTCCACAAAATGACATCCACTCTCGATAAGCAACACACCACACCTTATCTTCATCTTAATTAGTACATAAAAAGACCACACACATAGTCTCACATCACCTCACACACACTTCATAAAAAACTTTCCTCTAGAGAGAATTAGCTTTAACAAATTTGACGAGCTTATACGAACTCAAAAGGTTACGTTAAAAAAACTCACTTTCCTCACATTGAGGCGGTATGCAATGTGCTTGTTATTTCAAGCTATCCATAAAATACGATTTTTTATCCATGTAAAAATGAGGAATTGTAGCAATACAAGGATTTATCTTATTTTTCTCAGAGTACCTACGCAGACAGAGTTGTTTACAGCGGTTGATGCCCGTCCTCAAGTATTGTGAGCATTATAAGCCGGAATGAGACGCAGTTCTCAAGTATATCAGAGTTTCACAGGGAAAACATAGCTTTTATATGATTATGTTACAGGCATGAAAACGATGTACGTATTACATTGTACATTTGTTATATGTACCTCTATAAGTCTCAACTTTATATATGATTGAAGCCTTGTTGAGGATACGAGAATTTCGTCGACTTTACGGCTTATTTTCTTAATGATGAGGATAGTAATATGAGTCTTAAAGTTGGACGCTTTACGCAACATCCTTTTTGCATACTCCGTTTGCAATTTGTTGGGGTTTTGCAAGTTATATGTATATATATGTTATATGTATATAAGATAGTGTATGGATTTTTGCGTGTGTGGTCTTTTGCGTCTCAACTCTTTACGAAGGAAGTTGTTGTGACTCGTCTACTCATTGACGCGGTACATGTCTGACTTTTTTTGTTTGCACACTGTCTGCAAAAAAAATAGGGATGACTGGGATGAGATGGGATACTTTGGAGTATGAGACATGTTGTCGGAATGCGAATGGAAAGGTATGAGTCTGAATGCGTAGGCTTTGTGAGATTTGTGAATGGGAAATATCATAAGTGTATATATGTATCCAGTTTGAACGGAGAATTATTTGTACTTGTTCGCTGGATAAGTTGTGAATGAAAAATAGGTGGATTCCAGTTTTATCCAGTTTGGGTAAAAACTGGGGAGACGGAGTGAGAAAAAACGGTGGAATGTGGAAGATATTTAAAATAGGTGGATTCCAGTTTTATCCAGTTTGGGTAAAAACTGGGGAGACGGAGTGAGAAAAAACGGTGGAATGTGGAAGATATAGAAAATGATGATTATGCAAAGTGTGAAGAATGCAAGAGGTTTTACTTGTTGAAAGGATTTTATGGAGGAATTATGCAAAGGGATGCTTTCCTCAAATTGTGTACAACAAATTAAGCTACTCAGAAAGAATCTGATGTTGAATATAAGATTTTAAGGACTCCAGAAAATATTCGGTGACAATCTTCCTACGACAGGGGTGGGCACTCTGGACACAAAAAGTCTTTGGGGCCGATGAGGCAAAAGTTTAGCTTCGTCTTCTCCACAAGGTAGCCGCTGACCTTTTTGATCTTCTCTGTTAAAATGTTGCGGACCACCTTGGCGAGGTAGACGTACAGCTCCCACCACAGGGTGTAGTTGATGTATGGCTCCGCCCCGTCCGGTTGCTCGGTGAGGACTTCGCAAACAATT
Organism: Alloscopus bannaensis; assembly: GCA_027743745.1. NCBI lineage: Eukaryota > Metazoa > Arthropoda > Collembola > Entomobryomorpha > Entomobryidae > Alloscopus > Alloscopus bannaensis. Next base: position 14,056 of record JAHZMW010002409.1, read on the forward strand.
CGCATCGTTTGGGCCACATCCTGGAGAAAGTGAAACAAAATTTATAAATATATTCCTATCATAAAAATTACGGTGGACTGATGTGGTACTTACGCCACCGGAAGGAATTGTGTTTGCAAACACAACAAGCACCTTTCTCCAGTCGTTCAGCCTTCCGTTGGCCAAGTCAGCGCGTTCGAGGACGTCTTCAATGTCGTTGGCGTCAAAGCTCAGATCTTCCCACGCATCTCGTACGTCATTCGCGGACACTCTTCCGATCGGGATTCTTGTCCTTCAACTGGTATCCAATGATAAGTGCTTAACAGGACTTAAGCTTGCAAAATATTGAAAAGTCGGTAATAAATTAACCATACCATCATGTGAAGCACCCTCAAAAAGCCTGGAGTCAGTCCTGCCGGCGAGGTTTCCACAGGCTCCGCCTCACCTCGGTCCTTCACAGGTGGTGGCCTTCCATGCTCCATGGCCCTCATGTAGGTCAGCGTCCATCGGAGGAGGTCCTTTGGCTGAGTTCTCATCGCGGCTTTGGTGTACAACTTGAGGATCTGCGGAAGCTGAGGTGGGATCACAATGTTGTCAATGCAGTCCTTCTCTCTTTTAGCCTTTTCCTCGTTTGATACTCCGACATCTTGATCTTCTCCCATTTTTTAGAATATTCTTTAAACAATTCCGAAAACAGGGAACCTCAAAAATTGGCTTCAGAATTTGAAAGAGCTTGGCAAGCTACGATTTAAATGGTATTCATGCGAGTTTCTCTATGCGGACTTTCTCCTTTGATGGCCAATAATGTGTGTACAATTATAGAGTTTTTTGCGTATACAAAAATATATGTGTATGAGCATGCTTTCACTTATGTTAGGGAGAAAGCACGATTAGAAATCCTATGCATGATGAGCGCAGAAAGCTTTCCTTCGTCCATTCACACTTGGAGTGTTTTGACTTTGTGTATCTTGGATACGTCAACGCTACTTCCGAGGCTTGTGCATGCACCTCATTCTCTAAG
>JAHZMW010002410.1:0-15531 GCA_027743745.1 Alloscopus bannaensis
CCACCTCCCCCCAAATGTCCCATTCCCCGAAATAAACCAACAACGAAGCCCAGATATTCCCCAAAACTCCCCCAACCCCCTTGCAACCTATATTTCCACGTTACAAAATATAAGTTCGAATAGACGTAAAGACACACTTTGGATTCGAGATTTTTTTTTATTTTTGACTGACACACGAATGTGCATACGCGAGTATCTATATTACGTATTCACAGTATTTTCGGAGTTCTCCTCCAGCTTTGTCTCCGTCTTATCGAAGGTTTTCTCCATTTGGTGAGATATACAATTATGGACATATATTGTACATGCATTTTATGCATGTCTGTATTCTGACATTCGTACAGTACTCATCGGGCTGTAGCGGATGACGTGGAAGCAAACGCGCAAAAACTTTTATCAACTCCGGTTGGTCCTGATGGACTTTTTAGAGCATCTGGTGCACGGTTGGGTCATGTAAAACTGTCACGTTTCCATATACAGGCTTTCAATGTACCTATTACTTCGTCAACCCAGAAGGCCCTACCTGCAAACACAGATCAAGGAAGGCTGTCTTGTTTGCAAGAATGACGTTCAGGAAATGCTAAACGATCTTGTCGGAGTGCGAACAAAAATATTGGTTGTGAAAAGAGACTTAAAAAAGCTGCCACGACAAGACGTGCTTTCCCTTTGAAATAAAGTCTAAAAATATGAGGTTTTTTAAACATATGGTAATGCCACACCGCAAAGAATATGCGAGGGAGACGACGACGAGCGTGACTTGTCACTCATTCCATGTTCGACATAATCTTTTGGAATAATGCAAAATAAACCGTTTGTATAATGTATGTCGCATAAGACTTTGGGAAATATCTAATGGCAGTACTGCCAAGTATGGAAAATAATCCTACAATATCCTTCATGAAATTTCTCTTTTTTTACAAAAAATACCTTTACACACGCAAGGTATATTTTTAGAGTAAAATATCAGGGTGTAATCCTAATGGAAGCCTAGTGGAGAAAAAACGATCTTATTAACTGTTCCACTACTTAGTTGGATTTTTAGAACAAGCCGTGAAAGCAGCAATTTGTCGCATGCATTTCAAATCAGTTACAGAGAAATTTCCTCAAATAACTTGATGGCGACCGTGCTTTTGGTTTCCCCTAAACCGCGCATTTTTACCAATTTATGCTCTACCATAAAATGGAATGGGAATAGTTAGTCAGATGGAATGGAGAAAGTTTGAAACGAAGTGACAACAACTTCAGTCGATTGCATGAGTCGAGACTTGTCTTGATAAAAAACTATTGTTTCTAGCTCCGCAAATATTACAAGCATGTCTCCCAAAAACACGGAGGAACGAATAAGTCAATACTTGTTGCGGCGGAAGTTACTTTGGAATGACTGGGAGTTAGTAGTATATGCTCCAGCTTGTCGTTTTTCTGTAGAAGTGCGCAATCTTTTTACCCACGAAGGTTCTATATAAACCGATTGATAATACAAACGGATGATGGCACATTCATGATGGTCGTCTTTACGACGACTCGTTTGTATTTATGTGATCTTGCGAAACTTTTCCGGAAATGGCGACACTTCTCTTCAGTTTCTACTTCACGTAACTGGACGGCTGTCCTTGCTGCGGTCAGCAGTGTACCACTGCAGATTGTCAATGTAGTATTAGTCTTCATTTGATGTTTACTTTGATATTTATTAAAACTGTCCTATATGCTCTGAAAATCGGTACCACAAAGACATCTGCGTCAAAAACCAATATGGTTCATGTCCACTTGATGTGTTTGAGTTGCGGTCACAACAGGACTACTCAATATAGCGTGCCAATATACTAGGGATGTTTTCAGTTAATGTTGCACTAATAGTGTACCTTAGAAGTCTGCTCAGAAAACCCATTAATTCATTCAACTTGTTTATTTCTGTTTTTAGATTGCTGTATTTCACGTTGGCGTTGGACCGTTCGTCGAAGAGTTTTACCAATGTGTCACCTACGGCACATACACCGCGGAGTGGCAAGAGCATTTGTACGCGACTTTCACCATTCTCTTTATGTTCATCATTCCTCTCATCATTCTTGCAACTACTTATCTCCTCACAGTCTGCACTCTTCAACGTAAGTCATTCTTTGCATGGTTGTTAGTAAAAGAATAGCTTTTTGAAAAGGGTAACTTGTTAGTACATTTAGTGTATCTTTGTACACCGAGTATTCTTAGAATTCCATTTACTTTACGACGAGATTGTCGTGTTCGCTAAGATGAGGTATGGTTTTTGAAAAGTTTGGTACACAGTATGTGTATCAATTGTGCATACCCGTATTTTCCCAAACATGCGTTCGGAAACGTTTTTGTCCACCCCCAGCGTATACAAAGCCTGATTTGGCCTTGTTTCTAAGTGTGTCTCGTTACCCTCAGATTATCGTATGGAGAACGACTGCTGTATTTCCACATCTCAAAAGTACGCATATAAAGAAAAGAACTTAAATTGCTTTCCGTTTTTTTTGCGTCATGTTGAATGAATCTGGAATCGGGAAACTCTAAAGGTTACATCTGTTGTCTCAGAGGAAACCTGTGTTCCAGGAATAGTTAGATTCATTTCATTGAGATGAAAAAATCCAATTTTCTTGAACGCAACGGAGTTGCAATTGGTTTCCCTTGTCCAATCCTCCACGTCTACGTGTCCTATGCCCGGAATACATTAAAACGCAGATTTCCAAGCATTCATAATATTCCTCAACCCCAGTCAGCAATTATGTATGCACAAAGGGTCTTAACCGATTTACTCAAGGTTAGTCAAGTAACCCCAGCGTCAAAAGGGAACGAGCTCCTTGAATTTCCAGTGGAATGAACTTTGATAATTACGTTGTTTCCTTGCTCCGAGTTTCCACTTCCCAGTGTCTTATATATTAAACCTTTGACACACATACAACCCCCAACAAACGTGACCGATACGTGGCCAGCATTAAACGAACCATATATCCACATCATATTGAACCATCTACAAATAAGAATGTAGAGCTTTTGTCTAGCACGCGAAACACAATCACATACGGAAAACGACTGAAAATTGAATTAAGGCTGATGATACTTGCATTTGTCTGATACAACTCGATCAAATGACGGACCCTTTCAGCAAACTCGAGTGGTTCTCCACACTCTAGGGCCCGATGTCCTCCTCTTGTTGCTCAGAGCACACTTTCTCGACTTCTGAATAAACTCGCTCATGCAGCAAACTCGGCTCCTGGACTTTGCACACACTAATATGTGCGCTGAATCGTGTTAATGAAAATAAATTGAAGATTACGTGAGTCTACTCTAAACGTTGTGTGGAAGACGTGCGCTTCTGTGTACAATATCGGTACATGCACTTTCACGTCTCTCTAGACGTTTAAAATAGGCGTGACTCCGACAAGGATTTCTAGTTTGTGCTTCTTAATGCTCAAGAAAAGTATGTCAAATTGTTGCTATCCCCAGTCGTGTTCTTGGGTAGTAAATTTTATGTTACAAGATGCTTAGTAAAAACGTTGGGTTATGTTCGCATTGTTTCACAGGTAATGAAGAAATCCTAGACCATTCCGGGTCTTTCAGGACTCTGATCGATCCCAATCGTCGGAAGCTGATTCGACGGGCGAAGATGAAAAGTCTGCGAATTTCCGTCGCAATTGTTACCACCTTTATAATATGTTGGACACCATACTACGTGATGATGATTACTGTCCTCTTCTTCATGCCGAATAGACATGTAAGACATAATTTCCTGTCCTTTTTGACAGCACAAAAGTATTGTGCTGGGAGTCTTGTGGATTTTTATGATGTAAGCACGCTGTGTGCCACAATAGCAACAATTTTATTGCTTGGCTCAGCCCGACCAAAGGCAATTTCTCTTTTCTAAGATTTCTGTACATCGTTTTCTTTCGTATACATTCAGCCAACTCTGGGCTTTGTGTTGTTTATCAACACAACACCTCCTCAATTGATTGATAGAGTTTCCCTTGTGTGGATTCCCAAGAATTTGTAAACTTTTCCCTGTTTGGAAATTGCATTATTTCGATTATCACGTGCCTCACAGTGAGGTGTTTGCAATGGACTAATAATAAAAGGAGAGATGTGGAAAGAAAAGAAACTTTGTCCAGAAAACAGTCACGTTCGACATAGTTTTAAAAGCAATTTCCTACTGTTTAGCTTCAGCACTTTCCTCCTCCAAAATGTATACTTGGGCTTTCTCGAAATTTCTATCTCTACTGAAAGGATCCCAAGTTTTTCTGCACATTTTGCATGTAATACTAAGCCACACCTGTGCGCGCGTACCGAGGATTACCATCGGTTGAAATAAGAAACTCCAGATGTGGTGAATCGACAGTGGTATTATCGTAAACTTTTTTGTATCCTTTTTCTACCTTGCAGCAACTCCTAAGTGATGACATGCAGTCTGGTATCTTCTTCTTTGGAATGTCAAACAGTCTGTTCAATCCGTTAATATACGGGATTTTCCACCTCTGGAAACCGAGGAGAAAGGAGCTTCAGAGGTAACTTGATGTAGTAGAACTGTAGAACATGTACTGTAGCATGTACATTATGTGAACAACTTGTACGAACGTGATGTTGTGGCATCATTAAACAACGAAACACACACACCCCTTTTGAACTGTACAATATGAAAATCAATCACACGCACCAAAAACATATATTAATGTACAGGAGCAACATAGATATGTGGAGAATTTTATTACGGTGAACTGTGAAAGATATGTAAAATAATGATGTAAAAACATGTCACGAAAATTGTAGCAAATTGCACAGCTCAGCAGTGATTTTCTTCTAGAGATATTATATTTTTTAGAAACTTTTTTTTCTATGTAATATTATACTGGTGTTCGTAATGGTAATGTTTCTTGGTACGCTGCAAATATTTTAGTGCCTCTGTAAGTTGGGCTCTATTCCACATATATTATACTGCTTTCCTCAAACGTTAGAGTTGAACTTGCGGATTACGATGTAAACTTTGTGCTTTGATATTAACACTCTTAGAGCACCGTAAATACATTGCTCACTAATAACACGCTTCAGTAGCATAATGTAGTCACGTTTGTTTTTGAAGGTTATGTGAGGCACGGTTTGTGGTACACTTTGGTATTTAGTAGAAACATTGGGTTGGAATATTTAAATGATACCGTTCTTCATTCACTTTTATGCTTGTGAGTCCCCCAAATGTCAAATTAATTGCTGTGGTACTGTGTTTACTTATTTGTAAAGCGCCGACGATATTTAATCCGCGGACTGGTGTGTTTACACTTTCGCCTCTGTGAACCACAGAGAATCCGACATAATTGACTAAATAAACCTAAGGGAACTTTGAGGGAACATAATATCCTTCTAATGTGCCTCAGCACACTACAAGATTGCTGTATAGATGACACGCGTTTTAAGCGAAATTGACATCATACATATAACTTCCAGTTACAATCACAATGACTGCTTTCGTACTCCGCTTTTTCCTACTCTGGAATTAGAAAGCGAATGAATTTTTTATTCTTGCCAAAAAAGCTTATTTTTATTTCAGTTCTCCCCCTTTTTTGTGACATTGTTTTTACAGAGGGATATCTAGCAGACGCACACTACTCACTAATCTCAGTTTCGAGCGACGTCGCTCCTCAGTTGGGACTATTTTGAATAGCTCTATTGCTAATAATAATAGGCTCGGAACTGCGGCCACAATGAATGGAAAGAGTGGCACTCTTCTCACCACCACTCATTCCAACGGAGGAGGCACGATCTCAATGGGAGGCACGCTGACGAAGCACGGGCTCGATGAGAATCACGATAGCCACCACAATAATCATCATAACTCGCAGCAGCCTCATCATCACCATTTGAACGTGATGCCCAGTGGTGACGGGGGACTTCATCAACTACTTTCAACGACCCAGGGGCCCGATGGTCAACAGAACTCGGCTGTGTGCATTTGCAGTAATAAGAATGGTAACGGAGCCATTATGGAGGCAAACGTGTAGGTCATCACTAAAATCCAGACACATTTACAAGCAAACAAACAAACCTTTCTAAAACAATCTCGTACGGTAAACACCAACTTCATCTTGACTCTTTTAAATACGTACTACAGTAGTGTACGCAGGCATGCAGACCTTTCTCCACTTTCACTTTTGCATTTTGCTCGCTCCTTCTCTCNGCATGCAGACCTTTCTCCACTTTCACTTTTGCATTTTGCTCGCTCCTTCTCTCTATATTTTCTCGCTTTGTTTCCTCTCGACCCTCTGCAATATCTCAGAGTTCCAAATACAAAACAAATTCCTGGGCATTTTTGTTTGAATTTGAAAAGCCATTACACAAGCGGAAGCAAATAGAAAGTCACTGATTCAATTTTCGCAATCCTTTCATTTTTTTTTGCGTGAATTGGTCCGAAGCGAATTGAGAAGCCATTGACATACCTACATGATGATACATAGCAGAAGGAGATTGTACGTTATGTACGCAGAGGGTTATGTTTTATATTACAATCATTATATGCAAAAGATCACTCAAAAATTTGCGTGCGTAGCATCATTCCGAAAGTCCCACTTGAGTTTTAATGAAATTTTATCACTTTTAGGAAAACTTGTGTTGCGCTCTCTGTCACTCTTATATTTCTCTTTTACCTCCGCCAGCAGCTTCTCTTTCTCTCGATTTCTTTAAGCGCTTTTTTGTGTTTTCCTGAAGTTTTCTGCTAGATGAAAGTTTTTGAGGAGGTGAATGTGAAGGTAGTTTTTTTGTTGTTCCTCTATAGGTTGACTGCTGCTGCAACATTACTCAATGAAGGAGCCCCGATAATGTCCCGCTCGCCGCTCCCAGTGAAAGCATAAACGCGGGACGAATAAAGGGTTAAACAGAGTCTCATCATCATTCTTCCGAAAGACTTGATGTAATAGAATACTGCTGGAGACAGAGTTTGGCCGACATTAACAAACTGACGCTCGAGTGACGGATATATTATTGTGAGTGCATCATTATCGTATACGTGTAGCCCTTTTGAAGGGCGTGTATGTAAATAATTAAATTAAGATAGGCTCCACTTCCTCCGGATGAAGTACTCAAGAGATGCAAAGCAGATTTATTTAAATACTCAAAGTAGATTTAAATGTTCTAGTACAAACGCACTCCTTTTGAGCGTAAACGAAATTCTAAAATTAGTACAGATTTATATAAAAAAAATTAGAAAAGTGTAAGAAGCTTCTATCTTCAGACTTTGAATTCACAGTTATGGAGAAGAGTACTTTTTGGAGGTGGAAACATTTTTTTAAAAAAAAATTATGTAAAATATGGTGTGATCTGTGGAGGTGGGTAGCGAATCAAAATCGAGTGGGTCGCTGTCTCTTGGCACTGCATGAGCTCGTTACTTGCACGCTGTTTGTTATGACGTGTCGACACAGCTCAGACATAAATGCGTCAGTACAGTATGTAAAGTTGGAGTTGATGCTTGTACACACTCTAATAGTACTTAACATTTCATCAAGCTCGTCACAATCATGTCGTTATATATAGAACCTAGAGACCTGCAATGACTTGTTGATCTGCGAATAAGAGTACGAGGTAGAAAGGATTACGAGAAAAGTTTCCTAGTAGCTCTACAATAATCCTCTTAACTGTAGCAAATTAATTTTAATTTTTCCTGTGAAAAAGTGAAGGTGGATGCTGCGGGCTCATATCTATCACTGTGAACTGAAAATACAGGAAGCCATTTGCCAGCAGCGTTAGTGGAAAAAATATTTAGATTAGCCCAAAGCTTGAATACGGGTTTCACATTCCTTGAATACGGAAAATATGATTTAGTTAATTGTACCACCTGTTCCGCTGGATCAGAAAATGGCCAACTAGTTTTACCGTGAGAAAACGAATGACATAACAAAACTCACGAAGAGTTTACTTTGTTGTAGCTAAACTCAGTACTTCTATTATATTCTCAAGGCAGCCAAAGCTACAGGTTTTGCTTCGAGTTCTTTGACGACTCTTTATACTAACTTAATATGATATGAGATTACATTCTTGCTGCAAATCCCAAAGTCGATTATATGTACTTATTTTGTAATTGAATTGATGGAGGACACTTCCGACCATTGACCATCCGGATTTAAACAGGTTATCTAGTATAACAAATCAGTTAATTTAAGTGATTATTGGTTTCTACATGAATTTACAAAGTTTGCGCCGTAGTTAAAGCGTCAACATTATGGTTCTATTGCCTACTTAAACAGATTTACTTTTAATTAAAATGTATCTACTTGACTGGCGACACCGAATACCACATTATACAACCTAACCAAACCTTTATTCTTCTAGTCAAACTCTTTTTGTGGTATGTTGTGGGATCGAAAATTATACTGGACTCAATTTTTGTGATTTCCTTCGCAAAACCAAGGAGTGATTTCTGTTTTTATATGCAATTTTTGTTAAATAGTCGAGCAAGTGGGCTACTGGTGCCTCCGTAGCACGTATTTTGAAGTTTGTTACATAAAATTTTCGTAAAGGCATTTCGCATTTGTAGCACTACATATGCACCAGCCTAAAACAACAAACAATGTATATAGGTACGTATAATATGTAAGATTTCCTGAGCCGGACATCAGGCAGATTTTCAGTTATTTAACTGCAGGACGCGTAAAAAATTGTCAAATTCCTTTGAACGGACCAACGTTCCTGTGAAAGACCGGTTATGAAGTACTTTTTGACGCAACAAATGCATGGGAAATGAAGTTAGTACAAAATCCTACCAGATCACAATCACCAGTAGATATTAAAAGCGCTTTCGACATTTCATATAAATTAAAGTCGAAGATATAAATATGTTAAGTTAATGTATATTTGTTGTAGATTTACACGGGTACATGAGTTAGTTTGTGTAGAGTACTGAAACAGGATAGACCAGTGTAACCGCTTGGTCTCGGAGTATGTGAATTGTTACCTGCAATCCGTACATTGTGTGTACCTGGGAATTACAGAATTTAAAGAGGGAATTACTCCATAGAGTTTCCTGTTATTTAGTTAGTTCCCCAATATTTTATGGACGCAAATACTCTATACTCCCACTCGTCTACTTCATAGTTTATGTGCTTCGAAATTATATAATGGACATTTTTAGTTTTCCAGATTTTATGCTAGTGTAGTTTCCAGACCTCTCCGGTTAGAATTTCAACAAAATTAGAAAAATTGTGATAATTCGTAATGGTCTATGAAGTCGTTGTTGTGTTCGGTACTTTGTTGTCAATATGCAAATCATTTGTTAATAGCGAGCATATCGTAGCTATTTAGAAGTTTAAATAGAAAATATTATATAAATCCTGCAAATACTTAGGTGAGGTAAAACTGCTGTTATTTGAGGTATACATTTACAAACACGCTACAAACTAGTGTACTGCTTACTTTTGTAAACAAGCTAAATTCAAGGGGTAATCGAAGGCTGCTTCGTTTACCCGACTACCTGACCACCTGGTGCTTAGACTTATTTTTATTTACATATTGTCGAAGAATTTTATTTTAACTAGGCACACAAAGCAATGTAAGCGGAAATAGAATAAAGTATTTTATCCTACTTCCCATTTGAATAAAAAAAGCACAGAGCAGTGCGCTACATGTATGTTTATAGTTTTGTAATATACGTTGTCTTTATTGAAAATGCTAACATATAAAATGCTCAGATACATCGGCATGTCTCGATGGCTTGTGGTAATGTCACTATTGACAATTAAAGGAAACCTACAGGCGTCCCCCAATGCTCGAGCTACCCACTTTACTTTTCTAAGCATAGAATATGGAGTTGCGTGAAGGTAGCTTATCTATTGAATAATATAAATACTAACATGTTTAGCACTTCCCCATCCACAACTACTCAACCATGGGTATACCCACATTACATTATAGAATATTAACTGCTCCCCCATAAAAATGTCAGCAGCTGTAGGAGTGCGGTCATTTACCAAAAATAACGACTGGAGCTTACTGTTGATTACACCTTGACTGTTCTCAAACTTAGAGAATGCTCCAACGTGTGACGGTAAGAAGATGTCACCGCCGCCTTCGCAATGAAACGTCTGGCTTTTTGGTTTGGTCGAGCTCTATTGGGACAATGCCTTTTATTCCAGTTCTTAAAATAGGAATACTGTGATGTTTTCCCGAAACGGGGAGCATTTTGGAATACGGGATTTGAAAACAGTGGAGAACAAAAACGGGAATCTGGGATAGCAAAATGTACAGCATGTACCGAACTTTTACTACATTGTTCTGAACAATAAATCAGAAGAATGCGTTCTACAACTAATTAGGAAGCAGACTCAAAGTACTCCTCGTCGAGTAGAACAATATAAAATTGTCCACAATGCATCCGGCATACCAAAGCACACGGAGGTGCAAATAAACCTTTAGTTAACGTAATTATGATATGCACCGAAAGTAATGTCTTCAATCGTGAATTGAAATAACATGGTGTAGAGCACTGTTTATATTTGAAAATCTTCGAAATGTAAATGTTACTCGGGATTTCAAATATAAAAATAACACCTCTGAAACTTTATACAAGTCTACTAAATGTCTGACCTATGTCAAGTCCATAAAAATCCGCAATCCTAAAATTATCACACCAGTTTCGTCTAATATTTATTCAGCTAAACTGTCGGACAGACATGCCCAGCCCATACAGCACGGTACGGCAGCAGAGTCGGTAAGAGCAATTCCACACGTGTTAAAGAGTGAAAGAAATGGCTTTTACTCAATGTTTAATCTTCGTAATGGTTGTAGCTTCTGGTGAGCATACGGTATTCATTCATTAGCAGTCGACTGTTTGAGCTCGAGCACGAATCTGCGGAAATTATTTCTGCCGAACACCTGCACACGAATTTATCTATCTGTTGCTTTTCAAAATACATGCATATATTTTAATTTAGCATTGCTTTTATAAAGCAAACACCAGTGTGTGGTTTTGGGACTTGGGGAAAGTACAGAAGTGAAAAAATAAGTGTATTTACATACCAGTCTTTTCTACTTGCTTTCACCACATCGGAAGCAACGAAAGTGCTTATATAGTTGTAGTGTAGTTTATAATGTGGTTTTGGGACTGGGGAAAGTACAGAAGTGAAAAAATAAGTGTATTTACATACCAGTCTTTTCTACTTGCTTTCACCACATCGGAAGCAACGAAAGTGCTTATATAGTTGTAGTGTAGTTTATACGGGTATGCGATGTTTACAGTACGCTTCACCAACAGTATGCATAACACGCTTTGTATCAACACGACTTCAGGGCATCGAAATCCAAATTTGAGCATTAACTTATGAAATGATTTCAGTAAATTTTTGACATCTCTCCGTCTATATTATAATATCTCCAAAATCATTAATTTTCACATTTGCAAAGCAATCTCAGTTTGTGAATGTTGTATGTCATGACTCTAGGATGACACTGACGAATCGAAATTGTCAGTTCAGCTAATGGTTTTGGAAACTTTACGAGGAAGACCTAGAACTCTGTGGAAAACTTTATTGAATGAAGGTTGTAGTATTAGTTTGTGTGAAAAACTTAGTGTGAAAATATCAAAGAAGGATCAAAGTATTCCGGAGAGCGAAACTTTGTTTTCCTGGAATTTTTTCATCAGATTACCAGATTTCACCAGCCACCACCGTTGCAGATAGAAAATACTACAAAGATAAGCACGTTTCGACCGACGAACACATTCAATGCAGCTTGACATTCGATTTCTCTCAGAATTCGTAGCTACAAGCTTAATAAAACATACATGCCTTCAGTGTAAGCTCCTTATAAAAATGTTTGGATCCGGAGACATACTATCGATAGATGTCTCTATTGATTTTGATGGCCTTGGCTAGCTTTACCTTTCGCCATTCACAGACGTCTGTTCAATTGGAGAAATAGCAGGTCTTGCCCATCATCTCAGTTAGATTGAATTAAACCAACTTTTACGTAAAGCTGGGCATCGAAGTTTTAATTCAATTTCCAAATACAGATGAGTACCTACATTTGCATGTAGGTATGTATATATACCTTCTAATTCCGCTGGCTATTGATAAAGACCGTCAAAACTCGCAAGAGTCACGTCGCATCGTACCACGAGTCACAGGAAATCAGTCCCTGAACAAACATTTTGTCGTTTTCTGATTCCTCGAGCGTTTCACCAAAAAGAAAATACAATTGTTTGATACAAACGCACTGCGAAATAAAAAAACAAACATAAAATACTAAAATCCTGTAGTTGCAGATTTTCCTCAAAAGTGAGGCGTATATATTAGGTTTACTATACAAAGAGTGTCACACTTTTGACAACCATTATTTTTTGTTTAAAAAGTGTTTTGTTTATTTGCTAAAAATATACTTAAAATTATTGAGAATTTTGCCTAGTCCGTGAAAGAATTTCAAGAATTCATATAAAATATCTGAGAACATCGCAGGTGTTGTTGTTTCTTCGTGACGTATTAGCTGAGGAATTTTAACTGCATTTTTACGCAGTGGAAAGTGAGAAGAATTTGTAGATATTATCATTTTATTTCAGCCAAAGACTTCCACGAGTACTCGCGTAAATATGAATACGGTATGAGAAATTTGAACACAAAATCTACGCGAGATTTTGTGTTCCTCATATGTTATTTATACGACTTGTATTCGTATGTCTTCCATTACATGGCTTCATTTTACCTGCAGATTTGTAATACGAATTAATACAAATGTACAATTGACTGTTGAGCTAGAAATGTCCTGAGTTAACATTGAGATTGCAAGTTGCAACGAAAACTCGAGTCAACAAAAACTAGCAGCCGTTGGCTTACAAGTTGTTTCTGATACTTTGCTGTACCCTGTAGAAAGGAAAGGAATGTGGAAAGGAAGATCAAAAACTACTAACGTGGAAAAGCTTACTGCAACGGTGAAAGCAAGTTATTTTCGTGATACTTACTTACGTATGTACGTAATTCTAATAGCCACCGAATCTCATTCAAGCAACACTTCTTTCACATACTTTGAACCATGTAATATTATGCGTAGGCGTAAAGATGAAGGACTCAAATACTTGTTTTCTCATTTCCTCATATTACGAAATGACTTTCCTCTTGTCGCAAGCACAGTGCGCACATCCGTCTGATCCGTCTGGCTAGTCCGTTGATCTTTCTGTTCATATTTCTTCCTACTTCACGAGGTCCACTTTGCCCCACATCACACAAGCTTCCAATTTTGCCAGAGAGTCTGACTGAAACTGAATTATTCTGGACTTCACAGCTAGAGATACGCTTTCTAAATGCTTGTTACAGTCATGTGAAATGTGGGATACGCGTCTGCTTGTCTTTTTGTGTAGAAAGATGCGTTGTTGATATCGACAAAGAAAGCTTCGCAAAGAATGATGCTCAAATCTTCAATGGCGGTCATTTGTTTATTTAGGAGAAAGTGAAAGGAGTGCTCAAAGCTTTTAAGGGGAAATCAATGAAGACAAAAGATGCAGAAGGAAAGGCGAAACTTCCTGATTTGAGTGCTATTATTAGCCTTAGGAAAGAAGAGGAAGTCCTTACGAAATGGAGACACAAGTGCTACTAAAAATCATTCACCTAAACTTTATTTAGCAAAAAAATGCTTCTTCATCCACATTTCATTTTTCGATATGGTTGGGAAAGAGGACTGGGGTGAGGATTGAGGAAACACCGTAGAGAGTAATAATATTTGTAGAATTTCATACTAAATTTTCTCGACCTTTCCTGATTCTTGTGAGGCAATTCTGGAAAAAAGTTTGAAAAATGGTCGATTTTTAGTTGGAGGTCTCTGGCAAAAAGCCTACGACGACAGACACGGCAGTCTTAATCCAAACTAGGAGCATATAGTATTACCTTTTCATTCAAATATACTTTTCGCTTCCATCACTGCACCGGCACGTGTGACCTACCTCCTGCAAATGAACCCGAGAACAAGTTTCTTTTTCCAGAGTGTCTAAGACGAAAGCTTCATGATATTCGGACATCCTACAACGCAAACTTCACCCTACATGTGGTATATTAGGTGAAGATTTTTCAGGATCTTCTGACTTACGTATTTTTGTGTGTTCCGTGAATATAAAATCATCAATATCCTCCCAGACAGAAATGGACCATTTCCACTTTCACGGGTCAATTTTGTTCACACAATTTTCAGCAATGTGAAAGCTGGAAATGGCTTTAGAATCATTTTCAAATCACACAACAAAAGGCAACAAATTTATGGGTAAATTGTGTC
Source organism: Alloscopus bannaensis (assembly GCA_027743745.1). Lineage (NCBI taxonomy): Eukaryota > Metazoa > Arthropoda > Collembola > Entomobryomorpha > Entomobryidae > Alloscopus > Alloscopus bannaensis. Next base: position 14,233 of record JAHZMW010002410.1, read on the forward strand.
TCGGCTGGCTGGTATTCTACGTTTTGGCAAACGGTCTGGCAAAGCTATAGGTTGAGGTTGCCATAAATTGTTGTACGCATGCATGCGTTTTCACAAAATCCTATTGTTATTGTACCCGTAGTGGAACTGGAACGGTATGAAGACGTGAGCGGAAGTGTGAGACAAACAATATAGTCATCTATAGCACGTGGCATAAATGCATGTTTCGTCTCAATTTTTTTGCAAAATATGTAATTTTCTATGAAACCAATCTTTTGATCCTCAATTCCGCACCGTCTCAAAGAATGCTTCTGCCGGTGATAGAAAAATCCTTTTGCTTTGTTGTCGAGTCATTGATCCAATTCCAGCTACCTTTTTGTACGCACGCACAAAATCATACTGGGAAGAAAGACGACAATTTTCCCATTGTGAACGAAAATGACTCACAAGCAATAAAAGTATGAAGCACAAAGATGCGGCGGTTGTGTTATACTCGTCGTCAATAAATAAGGGCAAAATATTGGGTTAGATTTAATCAAATTTGGCATTTAAACAATGTTTTCGGCTAAAAATACTTTAGCTTTATGGTTCACGGTGAACGCTTTTAAGGGGAATAGTTAAAGGAAAGTTGTGGGTTTGGGGAGATGCATTGAAAAAGACCAACCTACGTCATGTCTTTTTATGTAAGAATCCAAAATTCTGGAGTGTCACATGCACTCGCCAACCAACGAACTTTTTCGGAAGCTTTTTAGTGTGCTTCTTTGAAATACTATTCGATTCTCCCTTTTTGTAAAATACAGTACAATTAGTGGTACACCAACTTTTCCAACAATGACGTTTTCGCGTTTGAAAAGTTCACCAACACACACTCAAAAGCGAGTCTCCTAATTCAAATTGAACAACTGAAAAAATATGACAATGATAGTTGTATTCAATTATCCAACAAAATGACAAATGGAAAAGAATCCTCTTTCTAATGTAAAAAGAGAAGAAAGAACTTTGAAGATACACTTTTATGAACATGTCATTCAATATTTCAAAGATTCTCTTGAATTGAAAGAATTCAGGAAAAAGTCCGAGTACTCGTCGTGGGATTAGAAAGACTAAAAATAATATGAATTATTCCAGTCGAGAATTCGCGGAAAAGAAGTCCGTAAAAAAATCATAATGTAACATTGAGAAGATGACATTTCTCCCATTATTAGGAGACTGAAATGAACATGCGAAGCATGTGAGTGAAAGGATACTTATAAGAATGCACGGTGTGTCTGTCCGTTTATCCGGCCGTCCGGCCGTTTGGCCGTAATCACGATAACTCAA
>JAHZMW010002411.1:0-12792 GCA_027743745.1 Alloscopus bannaensis
ATGAAGAACGACCAACATGCACTCTAACTTGAGGAGTCACGCGCGAAATCAATTGCGGAACGAGGAGGGACCCCGGGCTTGCACGTTCCACCATCCGTTTCCCGAAGAATTTCCAATGGAGCTAGGCTGAGGCAAAGCATCCTGTCTTCTAATGGGCTGAGAAGAAGATTGCTGCACTGGAGGTGGTGGAGCATTGACCGCAGGAGATGGACGAGAGGAGAAAGAACTCGGACCAAATGTGTCAGCTCTGCTCGAGGAAGTCTGAGGCTGACTCTGCATCGGGGCCAACTGGTTTTTCTGGAAACAGAAATCCTCAGTGTGGCCGCCGCGCTTACAAACATTACAGTAGCGGCCTTTGCGCTGCTGTCCTGAGTGCGGGTGAGCTGGTGGATTCGCAGAAGTGGACTGCGCACCGGCGTTACTAATCGGGGGAAATGATACATGAGGTTTTGCAGTAGAAACCTGTGATGATGAGGAAACGGGAGGATACAAATAATCAACTCGAGGTTGTGAGGCTACGGGATTCGCTGGAGGACAACTATTACCTGCTTTAGACGTGGAACCACCTACTATGGGCTTACTGCTAAGACCGTAAGAAACTAGAGGGTCTGACTGACGAGCACGAAAAAGAGTCTGCTTCTCCATGTTACGAAGGCGATTCATGCTTTTGATTAGATTAGATTTTGCTTTTGTACTCCCCCTTTATAATGCATTTTTTTCCTCCGTCTCTTGGTATTTTTGTGTTTGAGGGTTGTTTTTCGCAGTTTTCATTGTCGATAATTTGAATGGCTTCAGAGAGATCATTAATGGTTGCGAAGTACACTTTCCAATCTTCCGTTTTTATCGCAGGGCGATATCGAGCGGAACAAAAAAGGGAAACAAGTATAAAGTGGTTGAAATCGCTAGTTTTCCGCTGCTCTCACTTGCTTTCTCTAGCACAACGTATGTGGCCGTGTTTATCTTAAGAGAAGTCTTGTCTCAAGGAAAAGAAAGTGGAAATGGCGTGTAAAAGTCGTTTTTCCTTTTCTCAAATATCCGTGTGCCTTTTGTGTTGGTGGTGAAAGCGGAGCCAATTTTTCCTCCCGTTGTGAGTGCACCATTCTTGGATTTTTAAAAACAGTGTAAATACAACATTTTTTTTCTGAAAGGAAATGTGTTTTCTATTTTTTCTCGCATCAGCATTACTTAAATACGAGAGAGGACACAGGATTTTTTTTGGAGGACGTGACGCAGTTTTCTTTCATTTGTTGATGACAATGCCAACGCATCGTAGCGTGGCTAGAGCTTTGTTCCGTTTTCTCTCATTCAGACAATTTTCTCTCGGACTCTGTGTGTGGAAGAGAAAGAAGCTGAAGGTTTTCTGGCGATGATTACAAAAATATTTTTTATGACATGCACACCAGCGAAGAGAAAGATGATGATGAGGTTATGCTCGCGCCGTGGGAGCTCTATTTGATTTCATTTGCTTTCTTTTCACTACACATCGGGCCACCAGAGCAGAACACTGTTTTTTTGTCTTGTCATTTTTTTTCGTAATATTGCCGTTCTCCTGCGGAAAAGCTTATTACTATGTTCATTCATAGCTCATTTCCAAAAATCCCCAACACACACACATCCTAACGAAGTTAAATGGGGGAAATGGGCTCCTCCTCATCTAATTTAATGAGAGCACGGTCATAATACGATGGATCGTTTAGTGCTGTCAGTCACTGCAGATCCTCATAGGGAACAACTGCGGTAATTCGTTTTTCCTAAATATATTTTCCACGAACACTAACATCACGAATAACACGAATTTGAGCGTCGGACATGTTCCCAGATTTCGTTCACTTAACTCACTTCCACAGTTATAAATGAGCTGGCTTTTCTTCAGTTTGGGTCCAAAATCGAGAAAGGTCACCTTGTGCAGTTTGCTCACGAAACCGTGTCAAAATGGATGTGCTTTTCGTGTGCGGTCGAACTGTTGCATGTTTTCCGAATAAAATGTGTAAACACTGGAGCGATGACACGGGGAACACGCAATAGAACTGTTGGTCATTTTTTCCGTTGCATTTTGTTCACCTTTTGCATCTGATTTGCCCAGATTCTGGAATACGGAGCGGGCCGAGTGATTCGTTTTATCCAGAGAAGTTGATTACTGGATGAAACAACAAAAACAAAATAACAATAAAAAAAATTCCCCGTTTATTGAAACGGAGTTCTGAAACTCGTCAATTCCTTTTAAGTGCAATCTAAAGTTAGAGTGATACCTAATTAGAAAAACACATCAAGATAAGGAATAATTGAAGATTTTCAAGGCAAGTTAAAAAAGAGTGAAAAACATTCGGTCATTTCCGAGGCTGGACACGTAGACAGCTCTTGAGAATTGCATTTGAATCCATTTACTTTATGCACGTACTCACGTAAATAGCAGCCTCGGTAACTTCTGAAACAACGAGCAATCTAAATGAGAGTGTGTGCGTATTGATTGGGACGTATCAGTTTCGGACGGAACTTTCTGGGAGTATATTTTGTGAAGGGTGCTCCGCTAGAAAATAAATCTTTTTCTTACGTCCCACAAAGGGTTGAGAGATGCACCTCGAAGAGAGTGGAAAAGATTAGATAGAAGAGATATGGGGTGGTGATGTATATACTGGAGAGGAGAGAAAAACGAAGGTAAATGACTCCATGCTGAGCTCTACGCTCTGTGCTGATAAATGTGAGCCAATATTGAGTCGTAACGATGTTCCAATTACAAACGGGGCACCACAACAGCAGCCCGTCCTCACTATATTTCTTGTGAATGCCTAGGATTCTCTAGCGAGAGCTGCGCTCACTTCATTTTCCGTTTGAACTCATTACCGCTTGATGTGGGCAAATTAAGAAGGGTTTTTAAGGGCTTGGCACTTCCCATAAATCATAATGTAATTATGAGTCGGCACAGAGAAGACCTTTTCTTTCTCCCTTTCATCGTCATCATCACCTTCATTTCGAAGCCGCCGAGACCTGCTCACATTATCACTTGACGATGAACGCCGAAAAAGGGTCTGAATCAGAAGTGGCAGAGAAGGTTTTTAGCTCCATTTTGTTACAGGTTGATGAAAGGAGGACGATAGGGAATATTTCAACGTCTTCTGTCCTCCTCTGCTTTTTCATTGTTCATGTAAAAAGCGTTGAAAGACTGCATTCCAGTCATCATCATTGTGGCTTTGGCACAAGGTAGTATAAATCAAAGGCAAGAGATTCCACCCGAACACAAGAATCCAGCGAAGAAAAAAACACAGGGGATCAAGGTGTACTTTGTATACCTGCTCAAAAATCACGCGCTCTCGACAATCAGCCACATGGTCCTCCTGTTTTATGCTGAAAAGTGGTGTACAGAGAGTTTTTCTATTTTCATCAGAGTCAAAACACGGGGCTTCACTTCATAAAATAAGGTGGCGAGGACTTGGCCCCCAAAGAAGTGAAGAGCAGTTTTACTTATGTAGCATTTCCTCTCGGAGAAAGGAGAGGAAGAAAGTTTTTTCGATAGCAAATCATCAAGGATTTCGAACATGACAGTAAAAAATATGAGTTGGAGGAGCAAAGACGTAGTGGAAGGGTGTCCTACGATGCGGTGGGATATCATACTTTCCTCTTCTTCTGTATAGCGTTGTGCATTAAAATTCTATTTTTCGGTCATTCTCCCTTCCAACAAAGTTGCGAGTCTGATGGTAGAGAAAGTTGTGTGAGGATGAGACTGGAATGTAATGATATTCATCACATCGTTTTGGATATGTTCCGTGGTAGGTAGCCTGTGCGGAAGAAAAAGTTGAGAGTTGTAGACAAGCACATTATCGTCGTGTGCGAGAGTCAACTCGATATCCTCGTGTGTGGTGCGGCACTGTGGTGAAAAGTCTGGGAGCTTTCTCCCCCTTCTTTGAGCCTGACATGGGCAACTTCAAAAATGGGTATTTTATTAGGGCATCCAGCCAAACAAGCTTGCTCACATGATCGTCGTAGTGAGTGCTTGCTTCTTTCACCGTTTTACACCCGGGTCGTCGTTGAAAAGTAAGACTTGAGATCATGCATCACTTTCCTACACGAGACCGTGTTTGCATGGAGCACTCCCTGTACCTGAGAAAACGAAAACACGAGTTCCACGAGCACGTCGCAGAGAAACATGTGTACCTCTCTCACTGCGTGTTGCCTCACGATAAATTGGAGAGGAACAACAGCATGAATGAATGAGCAAACACGGTTCTCATCCTGGGGCAGTGAAAAACACATTTTATGCAACGAGTTGTTGTTGTTATTGAGCAACACCGATGTCAGAACAAGGACGACCGAAATTGAGTCCAATGAAGGGAGAAAATATTAACAAGTTACGGCCCACTGTCGCTAGCATAAATTAGCAATTCACAATTCCCACATCAAAGTGACTGCACGATGAAATCGCTTGCGGTGCGCTGATCCGTTATTGGGACATAAAATATGCAGAGAGAAACGACGTACTTTGTGAATTCACTTAGAGGCCTTCCTCACATTTCACACAAGCGTCACTCACGAATGACCGACTAACGCAACGTCGAAACGCAATACAAAAACGTGAATGTTTCACGAAACTCTAATCTCGTGTAAAATGTCGCTTGCTCACATCGGATTGTAGATTTTTTTCTATTGCTTCACATTAAACTGTTTCCTAGCTCAACGTAAAAGAAAGGGACTTTCTATTAAAAAACATTGCTCGTTGTACACCATTACTCATATCAATACGCTGACATCTGTGAAGTAAAAAAGGACGTTTATTTTTCTCCGATTTCCCTTCTCCTTTTGTAGTCCATTTCATTTTTTCCCTCGTCTTCTTGTTTTGAACGAGGCTTTTAACCAACAACAACAACAGCGAGAGGTTGTCATCAAAGGAATATGTATGGGTGCTCTTTACTCGTGATGGTCTTCCTTCACAGTCAGTCAGTCAGTCATGGAGTCAGAGAGTTTCGTCTCGAGAGAAACTGCTGTCTGACTTTCTCCTACTGTTTTTGTGCAAAAATGTTACTTTTGCTTGGCATATATACGTCATGTCGTGTGTGTGTGGACTTGTTAGGATGCAGTCGTGCAGAACATGAGTTATGTAATGTTTCTCCACAGACAAGGAGAGAAAGAGCTCCCTTTTTTACTCCAGTCCCAGAGAGAAAGTGAAAAAACGGAGGAGCCTATCCCACTTTTTTCAGGATGGAGAGAACAGTATTAACTTTTTTATGCATTCACTTAAAAGAAAACAACATCATCGCGTGCATATGGCGAAGTGATGTGTTTGTGTGCGTAAGTCTAAATGCTCACGAAGGAGAAACTCTGTTTTTCCTACTTTCCACTCCTTTTAGACACAAAGAGAAAGGAAGTCCAAGTACAGAGAGGACCGTGTGCTTTCTCCGACTTTTTTTTACAAGTTGTATGTGTATTTTTTTCTCCTTGTGCTACAACTCCGGCACAACATGCAAATAAATGAGGCTGAAAAGTTGCCCTAATTTTTATCGTCCTCCAGCAAGGATCCCATTTTCTGATAGAGCCTCTTTATCTCGGCCTCTTAGCATGCTACAGCACAACAACGGCATTATTTCAGAGGGAGAAAAGGAGAACATCGTTTTCTCGAGCAAATTGTATGAATGAGTTGCAATAACATTTTTTTGTGCTCGTTCAATTTTTTATTCTTGATGTAATGGGATGTGTGTGTGTGTCGTGTGAGCTACACCTAAAAGTTAATTTGCTCTAATGTGTGCAGCGTAGGAGAGAGTGGCACACTGCGTTTTATGCGGCGAAGGAAAGTGGGTGCATTTCAGCATAAATGTTGTACATGATGAGAGAGTGTGTGTGTCTGATGAAAAACGGGGTCCTTATGGGAATTTACATGTCGTTGACTTCTCTCGTCTTTCTCCTCTCGCATTTCCCATTCGGAAAAGGAAATTTCTGATTACTTACACCAACTCTCAGTCGTCGCAAAGAGACTTTGGTGCATGGCCTTATTTCTCGGAGACGTGAGGAGAGAGAGGTGTGCGTTCGCTTCATTTCGCAAAGTTGAGCTAGCGAGACAATGGCGCATAAGGTTCGCTTTCTCTTTCCTCCAATCGACATGATCGGATATATAAAGGGAAAGCGTTTTTTCCATGAGAGAATAAAAAAGAGACTCTCTTCAGAGACTGACAGACTCACACACAAAAAATGTGAAGACAAAGGGAGAAAGAAATCATTTGCTGCTCACTTTTCCCACTTGTGCGCCGAGATTCTCTGTGATCCTTTTCAACGGGCTTTCTCCATGAGTCTTGGTATTTCTCTTTCCTCCAATCGACATGATCGGATATATAAAGGGAAAGCGTTTTTTCCATGAGAGAATAAAAAAGAGACTAACTCTTCAGAGACTGACAGACTCACACAAAAAAATGTGAAGACAAAGGGAGAGAGAAATCATTTGCTGCTCACTTTTCCCACTTGTGCGCCGAGATTCTCTGTGATCCTTTTCAACGGGCTTTCTCCATGAGTCTTGGTGCAGGTTATTTGATTTTGAGAGAGAAAGTGAGAGGAAGGCGAGAGTCAAGTTGCGACCGAGCGAAATAATGGGAGAAAGGAGGCAACCTGATATGATATGGCGGATCCTTTTTCTCTCCGTGAAAATATCTCAGTAGTACTACAGAACTTGACTGGAATTGGCAATGAATATATGTGGCATGCATGAGAGTGGCTCACTGATTTCTCCCACACTTAGTCTTTACCACAAAAAATAATAATCCCTGGAAGCCGGAAGTGGTGGATGCACTCATGAATTCAAACATGGTTTACTTGAGGCACCCGCAAAATTCACGGAGAAATTGACTCGGCACACACAAAAGATGATCGCTGGAAGGGAAAGGCAATGAGTCATGGAAGGCACAGGAATATTAAGGGAGAAAGGCCTGTCTTTCACCGCACCACTACACTTACTCTCACAGAGCCAGAGACGTGTCAGTCATCCTGAAAAATAACCACTAACTACAACATCCGACCCGCAGATTTTGGTACTCTCGCATATCGAATAATACATTTTTGTTGGTTCAGCAAGAGCTTTCAAAGAAGAAATGTGAAAAGTTTTGCTCACACGAATAATTTGTACAAAATTTTTGGTACTTGAGTAAAAACCTCCAATTTCCTAAGCTCTTTGTTAACAATTATTTGTACCATTTTTCCTACTAGAAGATACTTATAATTTATTATTTGCATAAAAGCCACTTGAGGCAGGTTAATTGGAGGACTCTTACTTTCGCGAGTGAAGTACCTCCGGATATCCAAAGCCTTGCTTTTTTTTTACTCAAGATCACTTTGCGTAAATATGAAAAATGAATGGCGAAATGCATGTGGCGCACGCATCTTTCAGATGTATACATTTTATGCTTTTAGGTGGAAACTCTGAGAACAAGGCTCCTCCACTCGCTTGTCATGTCATATATATCATTGACCGATTTGCTTTCAATTCGTTAATGGATCTCTGGTAGTGAGAGTAAGGAAGAACGCTTTCTCTCTCTCTTTCCTTCGTGTGTGTGGGTGTTGAGAAAGTTTCTCGTCACTCTCACCCTTTCCCACAAAAAATCATCGTAATCAGCCATTTTTAAGCAGAAGCCAAACCATTCAAATACCTATCGACCACATTTTTCTTCTCTCTCATCCTCCGAGACGATGGGATGAGTGAGTGAAAATCGGAGAAAGTGTTTATGGCCACAAAGATGAAATCTTGGTTGTGTGCGAGACGTGGGAAAACGGGAGTCGCAAAGGACGAAAAAACGGCAGTTAAACATGTGCTAGAGCGCCATTTCTATGTATGTGTGATGAAATGTGTAGACGGAGAGAATTCCGAGTTTTTTTTAGGTACTTCACGTGGATGTGGATATGCATTGTGGAGATAGTTGGATGTGCAATAAGCATGATCATGAATGGGCTTCGGGAGAGTAGGACCACCTATAAAATTGTAATGGAAGAGAAATGAGTGAATGATTAGGAATCCCCGCATTCCACACTCTCCCGCACTCTGAACTCGAAACGGAAGAGAGAAAGCAAAGCTCATATCTCCACGGAACTTTTCTCCGCTCGTGTGTACTGCGTAGAAATGTTCATGTGATGACGGCAAAAGGCTCGAGAGAGGAAATAGTGTCATGTATTATTGGAGAAGAGGAAGCGCGGGGGAATCATATTCTTTTGGCAAAAATAAAATGAGAATTTGCCGTTTTCTCAGCGGCTCGAACGATCGCTCATTATTACAGATAGTGTAACCGCAGTGCAGACTCTGTTCTTACAAAAATCAGAGGAGAGAATGACTCGCACACGTCACCTTGAGAATGGGTCCTATCTTTCCTTGAGATGTACTCCGTCAGAGGAAAAGAATTGCTGTGAAGAGAGAGTTGATTGTGCTATCGCCATCACCATCAAGGAGCATCATCATCGTCGTCATTCCCCATCGTCAAAATGTCCGACTTAAGTATACCCGCACTTTCTCCGCCACGTATCCGCGTACCCATCTCTGTGTGTAAGCCAGAGTCGGTGAGAGGAAAACGACAGGATTATTTCTAACTCGGATATGAAAATGTTGGTGGTCCCGGATTTTTTTTGGACGGGGAGTGGAAACTTTCGGAGAAAGTAGCGTTTTCCTGGCTTCTCCACCTTAAATCGAGTACTTTTCTGAGATGAATGTTGAATGTGGCTCTGTTTTCCATGTTTTTCTGAAGCGGAGGAAGTAATGAGATGTTTTTGAGAGGAAATCTCAGCTAATCGAGAAGAGGGGATATACAGTCGAGCACCGAGCTTCAGGATTTCACTAGGCGAAGAGAGAGATTGTGCATTTGAGAGCTTTTACCTGTCTCGTTATCGTCATACATGCAATTTCCGCTCTTCTTCCTCTCTCCAACCCCGTCTGACGATACAGACACACAGGAAAGAGAGGAGACACCTCGAAATGGAAATACTTTTAAATGTGTTCTCTCTTTCCTCCAAAAATTCAGTGTAATTTGCCCTCTCGCTGGGATGTACACGAAAATAAAACTTGCGCGCACAGCGTTTCTCTACGGATGATGATATTTCGTAACGCAATCCCTGGCAGCAACGGAAGGCAGTTGGGATAAGCCGGCTGTAATCTTGTATGCAAATATTACCTCCGTTTTGATGTACACACAGGGAGAAAAATAAATGAAGTTGCTTTCATAGAGGCCACTTAAAAACATTGGAATGGAATTGGATTTCCCTTGAATTCACCTTCGAACCAATATTCTCCGCACAAGCCCGTCTCTCAAGAAAACGCATACGCGTGTTTATCGCTACAAATCGAGCGAATCCACATGGGCCAAGAGGTACAACAAAGTCGTAAATTATTGATGGATTCGCTTTCTCTCTTGTCTCTCCTGCACATCTTCTTAAATACACAGAGTCCCAAAATCTTCATAGTAATAAAAACTGACCTGGGGTAAAGTAACGATAACAGTGTCCAGCGGAAAGGTTTGCGTCTATGACTTTTCTCTTCACATTCGACATTTTTCCTCGTCTCCATTCTTTGTGTTTGGAGAAACACACGCAATTACACAATCACGCAACTCTTCACGGCTTTGGCTCAAACCACGGAGAGAAAATGACGATTCCTAGTCCGTTTCCTTACCTCTTTACATCGTCCATGATTTACCTTATCCGCATTCTTTCTTAAATATATTATACCGATACATTTCCAGAAGATGCAAATGTTATCTACGACGGTGGTTTTTTGTATTTCTGTATTTCTCCTCTGAGGACAAAGATAAGTCTGCAGGTCAACGCACCTTTTCCATCAAAACTGCTCACTCCAGACGAAAATACCCTTCCACCAGTAGAAAATGACGATTCCTAGTCCGTTTCCTTACCTCTCTACATCGTCCATGATTTACCTTATCCCCATTCTTACGCTCATTCTCTTTCTTAAATATATTATACCGATACATTTCCAGAAGATGCAAATGTTATCTACGACGGTGGTTTTTTCTATTTCTGTATTTCTGCTCTGAGGACAAAGATAAGTCTGCAGGTCAACGCACCTTTTCCATCAGAACTGCTCACTCCAGACAAAAATACCCTTCCACCAGTTTACTATGTGGGCTGACAAAAGGAGTTGTTCAAGTTTAAACCAATTTTTGTCCAAAGAACGCAGGTTTTTTTATGACGTACATATACCTGTTCAGGGTTGATGGTCGGACATTTTTTTCTCATCTTGCTGCTTCACTCTATTTCCTTCCAAAGATCCAGTTAAATAGAAATGATTTTTTTCTCAAAGTTATTGCCACACGCACCTGAGCACACATCCTCATCTTCGCCAGAGTCTTCTCCCTTGTTGACTGTATCGAGACGGAGTGGCGAGGCGAAGAAGTAATTTTCCGATTTTCTGATTCGATTAGTAGATAAGCGAATGAAATGCTCAACCTCGTAACAAGTCCTGACGTCTTTGAGGTCGACGCGAGGTGTGTGTGAGAGCGGACAACCTGATCAATTCCGCTGATAAGTTTGACAAGAGCTAATTGAGGACTTTGGTCTTGACACCATCGACAATCTCTCGGCAACACCACACACCCGGAATACTTCATGAGGAGAGGAAAATCGAGTATCTTTATCTGCATCTGGCTCTCACACAATATTCCCATGCGTGTGCACAATATCCTTTGTTCGCACTTTCCTCCACCCCAGATAAGCCTTTACCTCATGTATTCAATGGGTGGAGTATCATGACTCTGCACATACGACAATACACTCTTGTTACGAACATGGTCGTATATGATGAAGTGATGAATGTGCTTGAAAACCGCACCGCACGATCCCGTCGAGTTCCAGCAATGACTTATTTCCAGCTGAATGTTTCCGAGTTACCTACCACCACCGAGAGAGAGAGAATTTTGTTTGTCTCTGTATCACTTGGATGAACTTATACATTTTTCGGAGAGCACGCCGAGCGCACAATTAATCATGTCAGCTTTCCCTTGTTTTGCCACACAGACAACCGTATCACATTCACACGAATCCACCCTTCCCCCGAAAGTCTGTGAAGTTGAGGAGATTACTCGGAATGGGTTTCACCACTCCTCGACGAACTTAATGTTGAGGTACACGGAGAGACGTCGAGTGTTTATTAGAACCACAAGTGTCTCGGATAAAATTCATAAATTCTGCCTGCGTTTGTGTGATGATGTGTGCTCCATCCGCACCGGCTCATCTGCTATTTCCTCGGGTAACTGTCTAAGCTTTTCTCCAAACTGACCCAGTTTTCTCCTTGTTCCACAGGAATACGAACTCTCCGGTGGTTAATGTATGGATGTGGATGGTTGACTTGGGCAAATAATAATAATAATGTATTATGAATGTTGTTGTTGTGCAGTTTTCCCGTGGAGTAAGTCATGTGGAGCAAAACAATTCAGAGATGCTTGCACACACTCTCCCTCACTCACTCATCTTTCCAGTCATTATTCTTGCGTCTCTGAAATCTTTGCCTTTGGAGTAGTCAAGTGAGTGGAAAACAAGAAAACAACTCGTTACAGGGTTTGCATGCAAGTATAACTGATGATTCATCGTGGCAGAGAGAAGAGCAGTTGGGGAAACGAAAAGTTGTATCAGAGCGTGAGAAAGTGAGAGAGTTGCAGTATGAAGAAAAACCATGTCATTTTGAGGATCCCTGAGACCAAGAGGTTACTATCTAGGACATGCGTAATTCCCACAAGTTCTTGCTGGGAATACGCTGACGAGGGTTCTGAAACTGGTTTGATTTTGGAGCAACTTTTGTCCAATGTCAAAAACGGGCAGACACAAGTTTCTCAAATATTTCTGGGCAATTAGGTAGGTATTGCACTCGTTGTTCTCTCTCCAAAATGTGGATGATCATTATAGAGCAGTAAACGAGAATGGAGTGAAAATGTTCGGGGAGCATATTAGCATGGAAAATAGTATGTTCTCCTGCCTCTGTCTTAGTCGCCGCTTGAAGTTTCTTTCTCTCGGTGGGAGCATTGTTTCGCTGGTTCTGTGACAATGGGAGAAAGTGGGGGACACTTTTCGGAGGAGTTGAGTGGAGGGAGAGGCACACACAGAGAGCATAATACAGAGTGGTGATCATGTTTACTCCTTCCTCCGCAGTTTCCTCTCTCCGCTCTCTTTTTGGCCAGTTTCCAGCCGAGTCCAGCCAGATTATGTGCATTAGCCGAGAGTAGCCAAAATCTCAATCTCTCTCCAAAAGCCAGCCAACAAACACATGCCGAGAGAGAGAGAGAGATGTGTAGAAAACTAGTTTTCACGAGCACACAAAAATATCTTCCCGCTGTCGTCTTCCTCTCTGCACTTATCTATTCATACGATTCTGTTTCGGCTTTGAAGCCCATGCATTACAAGTTACTGTTTAAAATATAAAAAAACACATCGCGTCTTCACAGAATACTCCGCTGTAATCACCACCATCCACATTATTGGCAATGCCACTTTTACTATCGTGCCGTATATCTACAACTCTCACAGAGAAAATCAGAAACATTAAATCTGGCGAGGGAAAAACAACAAGCACGCTCACACACGAAAAAAAGAACATCAACTTAACGAACACAAGTAAAATGGCTTATATTCCGGCAGAGAGAAAGTCTTTGGAGAAGAGAAATAGAAAAAAGCCTGTTGTCTGTACTTCTGTTTTTCATTCTTTGAAGCATGGTAAAGCGTGAAAAATGTGTGGAGATCGCGGCAAAGAAAAGGCAAACGAAGAGTGAGAGATGTGAATCTGCGGGTGACTAATGGCAAATACATAATACAAGGAAGAGTGAGTGAGAGAAAGCT
>JAHZMW010002412.1:0-11308 GCA_027743745.1 Alloscopus bannaensis
ACATACCTAATATGCTTAGCACTTCCTATATATATGTTTACAAAAGTGTTTAGCAATGTTTAGAAATATCTTTACAAAGTAATGTCGGAAAGGAGAGAAGCACATTTCAAACTTTTGTGAGTCACACGCCTCTCTAAGAGAGCATTACTACAGTAATGTATTAATCTACAGTATAAAATTTACATCTAGGTAATTATTACATTAAAATACTGTGCGTACACCGGTTTAATACATGTTTTACTCGGGCCGTGTGTCAGTCTTATACATTTGATATTATACACTCCAGGTTTGAAATTCATTTGTGATATAATACAAAGTAGATTCAGCTCCGTATAATCTTGACTTTAGTCCCTCTTGCTGTCCCTCACATGCTCGTCCAGGGCAATGCACATGGTCACCATCAGAGCGATGTCCACCCCAGGAGCAATTTCCAGGTAATACTCATCCACCCCGAAGAGCATCGTCTTTCCTGTCATTTGCCTGAAAATCTTTCCAATGGGCACGCCCCCTTGTTTCGGCTCCCCGTAGTAAATAACACAGCGCTTATCACGCCAATCCCCCTTCAACACAATGTGTCTCATCATGCCCGTAACAACGTCCTGGAAATCGGTCGTCATCTTCGCCTTGATGAAGGTGTACTTGGTTTGAAACTTGCAAATCTTCCTATCCGACGAGTCGCCAGCGTAAATATTAAACTTATCCGTGAAGGAGATGAGCTGCTCCTTAAAATTGAGGATCGGCACGCCAGCATTGTCACGCAAAATTTTCTTCTCCCGAAGACTGAAGATTTTCCCCTGACATCTAAAATACTCTACCCCAGTGGCGGCACAAGTGATCTTAAAGTCATCCCCGGACATGGAGAACACTTTCTCCCGAAGGCGGAGTGTCACCGGCTGAGGAAGAACGAAACGGGGCTCCGTCGCACAAATAGGGTCCTGCTGGGGCTGCAAAGGGACACTTCCGTACCCCGAAAAATCAATGGCGTCCGCCGCCATGTGCCCCAAAGCCTTCCACATTGTTGCTAAGTATTATTAAAAGATTCTTAAATTTTCAGAAGTAAATTTTTCCCACTTTTAGAAACGATTTTTACTTTGGGCTTTCTTAGACTGAGCTTAGACTTTTCGCTTTTCTGTTGTGCGTCATTCTTTTTCTCAATCTTTTCCAGAATTGTGGTTACCAAATACATTTGTACTCTAGGAAAACATTTCGAGTAAACTTGGTTTGTCTCTACTCTCAGAAGCCTGACAACAAAATATGTTTGGTGAGCTCCCAATTGTTGAATATATAAGGAAAAAAGGAAAGCCACACGTGGGTTATGTTAGTCTTCTTTTTACGCTTAGCCGTACGTGGAAATGGGCCATGACGTCATAACAGTGTCCGTGAGGAACAGTATAACGTGATCACGTCAGTACAAATGTTAGGAATAATAGCGTTTTCTAGAATACTTTATCATATATCTTCCCATTGGCATGCAACGCTCTAGAGGCTTCACGTTCCTTTTCACATTACACGAAGCCTAGTGAGTCATCCTCATTCGTATTACTTACTACGCAATATATATTCGTATGTAAGTATATAATCAACAAGATTCTTTCAAAGGAGATACATACGCCGAGAATATATGGTAAAGGCGAAAGTATGGATGTGAAGCTCTCGGTTTTTTTATACAAATAAAGTTTGTAGATAGATATGCTTACAAACTCTGTATATCTCGTAATAAGCGCGATGTTCTTCGTAAAACGGGACAAGTATTACAATCCTCGTTCTGTTCTGCTCTCATCTGACTTCCAAACAAAACTCGAATTGCTTCATGGCTAAGACGCCTTTATATAATACGATGACGATATTTGGTACTTGTCGGTGTGAGTCACTCCCGAATCTCGATTTCTTAAAGGAGTTTGTTCATCCATGAAGTTTGGAGTTACGACACAAAGTTTAGTTGATAACTTTAGTTTAGTTGATTGTGAAAGATCTGTTGAAACGCTTCTGTTATATTCAAAGTCAACTTTGTCATTTGTAAACAATAGCCTGGAGACCTTGAATCACCATTAAATATTGAAGATGGATGGCCAGCAGTCACCACCACTTCGTTATGACTTCAGAGTCGTGACAAAAGTGATTGCAATCATTCACCTTGTCATCTTCATCTTGTCCGTCCCAGTCGCTATATTTTTGATATATGTCGCTGTCGCTCCGGATGTGGATCATATTGACGACTTGAATGGAGAGATTCTATTTAATGGGAAGCCCGTGATTATTGCTACCGCCGTTTGCCTCACGATCCAGACGGTGCTCGAGATATTTGCGGCGGTTAAGATAATCCAGGCGACTTCAGTGGTAATATTGAATTTGGATTAAATTATAGTCAATGTCATGTTTGAATACAGTGGAGTTGGTTGTATAACAATTAAAATGTATCTTTGATGTATTTAGAACGTTGAGCCAAGGAATGGAGCTCGAAATGCCACCATCGGCATGTGTATATGGTTGATCTTTGCTGTTGGTGTGTTTGTCGCCGATTTCATTCTTGGAATTCACTGGATCACTGCCTTGATCCCATTAATCATCCGGTTGATCTGCATCTTCATTCTGGTGAAATATAGAAGGGAGCTTATTCAAGCGGCTAGTGCACAAGCTGAAAATGGATTTGCCCCACCGCAGTTCACTGTCGTTGTGGACAACAAGTAAATCAGTGAGGAGTAACAGGATTCGCCACTGCTTTCACCAAAATTTTTCGACTGTCTATTTTCAGAACCATAAAATCTCATTTTCACTCTTGTGTGTGCTTTCCAATAATGTACTGTTAAGAGGTAGCAGCATTTAGTGTGCCAATAATTTTAAGTACATTTTGTAAGGTCACCTTATGCCCGGTGTACTTTGAATGCATTTATGTTCATAATATATTGCTGCTATCGTATTTACGTTGTACGCTAAGTTACCTAAAGTCAGTTTTTTTTTTAAATTTGATTAATTCAGGACATTCACGCTTTCACGCTGTCACATAATATGTAGTCATAGGATTGTTTCATTATTAGACGTAATTTGTTTGCTGGTGTTGGTAATGGAAGTACCATTTAACGAGGCTGGTTTTGTTTTGTACGAGGATTTGAAATGAAATGAATGATTGACTGTACTGCCGTACTGTTCACAGTGCCGTTGTTAACAAAATGATGATGAATGATGACCTGAATACTTAATGATATAAGTCTGTATAAATTTCTTGAAATTTCTGTATTTTGATGTTCCATTGTATTAGCTTGCATATTATCTTGTACTGTTATCTAGAGTTTTCGTATTACTGCGAAATAACTTAGAGAATTTATTGTATTATATTGTAATTAACATGTTGATACAGTCTTTAGCTTGACTTGTAATTAGGCTATTTGTGCCGTCTCATCAAATAAATCAATAATGCGAGCTATACCTCAAGAGTCGTTTCACTTCCAATCGTGTACAAATTTGATACAGAGAATCGGTGCTTTCACCTATTCCTCCTTCTTGCTAAATCTATATCTATAAGTTGTTCTCTACGTAACAATATGTACCTAGCCTATATTGTACATCATTCTTCGCATCACAGAAAGAACTCGGAGACAAGAGGAGAAAGCATACGTAACCCTGTGGTCTTCCTCGTTGCACAACGGATGCGGATACAAACTAAATGACGATATACCATGTATAAAAACACGGAAGCTGCTTTCTCTACACCATGTGGTGCTGTATATAGAAATTCTCAAAAGTTCATCCCAAAGGCGGAGAAAGTGAATCTCGTCAGACTTTCACTTTAATTATTAAATCTTAAATGAAGAGTTTCGGTCCGTTAATATTAAAAATTGTATAAAATGGAGGAGCAACCTCCAGCATTTCGATACGATTATCGAATCCTCGCTAAAGTGATAGCAGTGATTCATCTTGTTATTTTCATCCCGTGCATTCTGATTGCGGGGTTGTTGATTTATGTCGCACTATTTTATCGTGTGGAGACCACATTCCATACGCAACTCATTGCAGGTGACCCGATTACGGTTAATGGGAATGTCTTCCTTCGAGTCACCACTGTGTACGTCACAGCCCAGACTGTGCTGGAGCTCGTCGCAGCGGCCAAACTTTTCAATGCTACTTATGTCGTAAGGGTTTTAAAATAAAGTCCGTTTCAATCACTGGGTTATAGAGTTTGTCCAATCCTCATTAGAATTTTTATGCATGTCTGTATTATAATCTTGTTTAGGATGTTGAGCCAATCGAGGGGGTGAAGAATACCTCATTTTGCATAGTTGTGTGGCTGGTTTTTACTTGTGCAACTCTTTTCTGCGAAATCGTCCTCGGAGTGTTCTGGGTGTACGCTGTGGTTCCGTTACTTCTCCGTCTAATCTGTGTCTTTGCAGTGCTTTCCTACAGGAGGGAACTCGCTCAGTCTGCTCGAGCATTCGATGAGCTGGATGAGCCCTACGAGGGTGGATTCGAGGGGGTGCCGCAATGTAGTGTTATTCATTTGGATAAGGAGTATGACTTCTAAAGTCCATTTGATCTCTGAGGAGGCTTCCATTTGGGGGTCATTGATCTCACTGACAGTATTGTGGTAGTACGAAATTAAAAGTCTTTATAATGTGTGAATACTTTATTACATAGATACAAAACTATAATTAATATCGTCATGATTCAAAGTTTGCAATAAATACTAGAGCTTGAATACTTTGTTGAAGCCGACGTTGTCGAGTGTTCCGAAAAAGTTATGAATATACATGCATCCAATTATTTACGCGTTTGCTCCAGCTTGTCCGAGAATGACATTATAGTGAACCGTTCATTCATATACCATGTATATGTTTAATGTGCTGCAAATGTGCAAAATTTCAAGTATTACTGGTTTACAAAGAATATCTGACGAAATTCAATTTCAAGGTCCATTTAGGATTCTAAGTCAGATCAATCCTTCATATCGAAAACTCTTCAGAAGCAATTAAGTTGCACGGGAATGTCTGGAATAGTGAAACCGGAAGTGCGCATTCCAGGACTAGATATATGTACATATGGATACCTATGTAATGGATACCTTTACGTGCACACAAAATTGCCTATATATAGACATGCATGGAAAATAGGTATCAAAACCCGAAGTCGGAAGCTGAGCTACAGGAAGGTTATTTGTACGACCTACAGCGTATGATGCATAAACAGATACACTATATCGTAGAAGTGGCAGCATCAATCTACAACCCAATTTGGTTAATATGGGATTTTGGTCAACTTTGGTGAATGAAATACTATTGTACTTACTACATGTTAAAACTAAGTTGAGGTTTAAATGGACCTGCAATCCACACCATTACGATATGAATACAGAATCCTTGCAAGAGCAATTGGAATTCTTCATCTTGTTGTCTTCATCCTGTGCCTCGTGCCACTCAGCCTTCTTATTTGCTTAGTCTTGATTACTTCCGACGGTAGTGACGGCACTACTTTCCGCATTTACAACTTATGGATGTACTACGGAGATTTGCCAATTTTGGTAAAAGGAGATTCCCTGCTGAGGATTGTCGTCATGTATTTAGCCACTCAAACCATGTTTGAGCTTCTGGCAGCGGTGAAGTTATTAAGAGCAACTTCTCGGGTAAGCATACGATTTATCAATCAGGACTCGCTCAGAACTCATTCATGTAGCAAGTAACAAGCTTGTTTTACAGAAGGTTTAAAAACAATTTACTCAATCTTTTCGTTAGAATGTCAAACCCAATCAAGGAGTGAAAGACACCACGTTTAGCATCTTTGTATGGGTGGCATTCTCATTAACGACTTTCCTGATCCCGTTCCTGTGCGGGCTACCTGTTCCGTGGGAAACTTTGACAACAAGCGTCAAGTCCATAGTTATCTTCGGGATTTTTACAGTATCCCCATTACTTCTCCGTCTCCTCTGTGTTTTTCCTGTGGTTTCCTACAGAAGGGAACTGAAACAAGCAGGGAAACTGCTGACTCAACTTTATGAACCAAATGATGGCAGATTTTTACCCCAGCAAGAGTTCAATACTGTTACGTATGCAAATAAAAGCCAAGTGTATG
This sequence comes from Alloscopus bannaensis, assembly GCA_027743745.1. Lineage (NCBI taxonomy): Eukaryota > Metazoa > Arthropoda > Collembola > Entomobryomorpha > Entomobryidae > Alloscopus > Alloscopus bannaensis. Next base: position 6,058 of record JAHZMW010002412.1, read on the forward strand.
TGTAATTGTATTGGTGTGAGTTTAAATGAAAATGACTACCATTGTTTAAGACCAAGCTAACAAGCCGCGTTTAAACATCATAAAATATGATCGGTTATATTGCCAAATTGTGTGACAATAAAGAAAAAGTGTTTGCAATTTACTGGGAGACAAAAGACATTTTATAATATTTTATGCGCGTGTATACTGTTATCTAGCAGTAGGCACTTTTACGCAATTGAAACTGACATGACCTAACATTTCTCATAATGTAAATGCAGCATAGATGACTTTTACAGTACGTAGTATTCAATGCTGGCCCAGAAGGAGCTGCGTGATAACTGCACGTTTTGTGGAGTTTGCAGCAATTAAGTTCGACTGCCTTAAGACGTCACCTTCAGATTCATAATGTTGTCTATATGTGGTTTGGGTGTGCTTCATTAAGTCTAATCAAGACGTCTCCTGCGGAAGGAGAGAGAATGGAGCCGTCTTCCTTTCTGTGAACTGCATGCAATGTCAGACAAAAACGTCATCATTTCCAGTGATAACAATGGGATTCAGTGATTGCAGAGGAAATTCCAGGTTCATTAAGACCTTCTACGCTAGTAGGTACTATATGAGTAGCGGTCATACTCGATTTTTAAAAAATCCTTTCTTAAGCTTTTGAAGGTTTTTTTGCTTTTATGTGCTTTCGGATTCTTCATATTGCCTACATACTATACTTGTATCTTTATATACCCTCGATCAAGTATGAAGCGTTTCGCACTGATTGCTGATGATTTCTTTGCATTCCGGAAATTGTGAGAATCGAATTACGAGAAACGAACGTAGACGATTTATCTGGATATACTATTGGCCTCTTATTGCACGTCCTTTGCAAAAACAACAACGCTCAGAGAAACGTGTGCGACTCCGACTTTTTACAGCATTTAATTACATGCATGTACACTGAATTTATGCATCACAGAATAAATCTTGTTCTTAATCCAGCATACTCTAGTAAATTCGCAGATTCAAGTTTTTTCCCAACCATTCCGTCCATGCGATTGCGATGTATCATTGTTTGATGCTCATAAATGCACAAAAGCTAGCAAAAAACGTTAAACCTTTTGAAACAGATATAGTCTTTCAACTTTACTACATTAACAACCTGGAAGCCAGATTCAGTTGGTCCTTCGAGTGCTCTTAATTCGCATTTCCAGTGTTTTTTCCTTCTCACAAAGTTTTTCTTCACCCGAGGTCCATTCATGTCTAGAAGTCAAGCTAGCTTCAAAATGGCCAATCAAAGCGGTGTCATTTCGAACGAATACCAACTACGGCAGCTTGGCTGGGAGTTCAACGGCTACCAACCGAGCGCCCTGCCGTTTGAGATGATAGGCCTCAAAGTAATGGCCGAGTCGCAAGGGTGGATTGAAGACCACTGGCAACTGCCCTGTTACGTCGCAGTCATTTATATAGTGACAATATTCGGACTTCAACACTACATGAAAAGCCGACCAGCCTTCGAATTGAAGCTACCCTTGTTCTACTGGAACCTCTTTTTAGGAATCTTTTCCATTGTGGCGTATGTGAGGACGGTGCCGACTTTCCTGTATTTGTTCACACAGCCAAATGGCTTTTACACAAGTATTTGCTCCAGGCAAGAGACAACAATATCCGTTGTATTTGTGTCAAAAATTAATCAAACTTGTGATTTCAATCGTTAACCTTTCCACAATTTTTTTTCAGGAGTTACATGAACCACCCAATGGCATTCTGGATGTATGTTTACGTACAGAGTTGAATTAACAATTATTATTTTTAAATACATGCAAAAGCGTAATAAAAATGTTGCACGCAACACTAGGCTTATGTTTGGACTCTCGAAATACGTGGAGCTGGGAGATACCTTGTTCATCGTTTTGAGAAAACGGCCAATCGTCTTCCTTCAGTGGTAATGGGCTAAAATGGCAGAATGGGTAGCATTAAGTAATTGGCAAAATTTTTATGAGTATAATCACAAGAAAATGATAATTTGCAGGTATCATCATGCACTCACCATGATTTACGTGTGGTGGTTGGGTGAGTATAGTAATTAACAAATTTTTCTGGCTGGTTGGAGGACTCCCCTGTGACGCTTTAGTAATTAAAAATTATTTTTTAAACAAATATAATCCTTGCAGCACCTTTCGTAGAACCTGTGACTTATTTGCTCAGCGTAAATAACTTTGGAGTTCACGCCTGCATGTATCCCTATTTTGCGTTGAAGGTTAGTAGTAATACGTCCTTTGCAAATATGCCCATTGTTTTCTTGAGTAACAATGCTCCAGTAATTTTTAAAATTAATTTTTCATTTTTATTTTCATAAACGCTTACGCACTCCAGGCGATAGGGATTTCCGTGCCCAAGAAAATTGCGAGTACCATCACGTTTTTGCAGCTTGCACAAATGATTTTCGCCGTTTTCGCCAACGTGCTCACAGTGTACCTTCACAGTAAGTGAATATCCGTTTCCAGTTTCTTGAAAGCCCTGGAATCAATAACACTACAAAGACTTTGACGTGATTTGTAAAATGTTTTTCCAGAATCGGGACATGATTGTGATAGACACCCCTTGAGTATCAAATTTACCCTGCTTGTCTTCTCGTCATTTGGTCTCCTCTTCGCGAAGCTGTTTTACGAGACAGTGCTCAGCAAGGGAAGGACGACAAGGAAGTCGGCAAAACTTGAGTAGTATTTCAAGGCATTTTAAAGCCTACTGTTTTTATACTATAAGATTAATGGAAATAAAAAAGTGGCCAAAATAAGGTGCCAGAAGGATACTAAGATTCTATTTAAGCGTCTCATCCTGCCCCAATGGCAGTGTGATGATTAAAGAAGAATACTAGAAGCTTCGGACATTTTCGCGTTTTATAGTGGCGTTAGTGCATTTTAGTATCTAAAATCCGATTTCTCTTTGAAAGTTTGTTAGAACTCATTGTCCCTTCTCCTAAAATATCGTATTGAACCATGACGATGAACAAGTCATACACTCATTTGTATGAGCAACGGCCTTTCGGCTGGGAATTCAATGGTTATCAAGGTCTAGACAGTTTTGAGTTTGAGAGACTTCACCCTTTCTACTGGTATGAATTCTTTATGGCAAGATGGTATTGGAGTTGGTATGCGGGGGGCATATACATTGCGACCATTTTCGGACTCCAGCGGTACATGAGGAGTCGTCCTGCATTTGAGTTGAAGTGGCCCCTCTTTCTGTGGAACATCAGTTTGGGAATATTCTCCATTGTAGGTTTTGCTCGAACGTTTCCTGGATTCGTCTATGTTCTGCTGCAACCAAACGGTTTCTACACTAGCCTGTGCTTCAAGTACGTGCATTTTACAGATTGGTTTGTGTAAACTATGAGTGTACACTCTCTTTAATGAATTGGTGCTTGCAATTGCAGGAAGTACTTGAATGTTCCGACAACGTATTGGGCGTAAGTGAAATAAGCAAATTATGTGTTAAATACAATTTCTTACAAAGTACTTGAATGTTCCGACAACGTATTGGGCGTAAGTGAAATAAGCAAATTATGTGTTAAATACAATTTCTTATTGAATCCTCGTCACTCGTCAGACACTGTCAAATTTAAAATAAAAAAGTTTTTAAAAAATATTTTTATTTTTCCGTTGGATTTAAAAGATTTCTCTTTGGATTGTCAAAGATGTGAAGATTATGCATTCCCCACCTTATTTACAATATGTATAATAACGATTATTGTAAATTGGACTGAAAAACAATATTTGTTGTAACACAAAATAGGTACCATCATTTGGTAACTATGATTGGAATGTGGATTTGTGGTAAGTGCGAATCATTATTTTTGTGAATAATACATCGTCTTTAGCAGTAGAAATAAATGTGACACTAACTGAGGCCTCCAGGTCCATATATGGAGCCCATAGCTCGATGGACGATTGTCATTAACTACTGTGTTCACTCATTGATGTATCCATACTTCGCACTGAAGGTAAACTAATGCTGTTCTGGTGGTTATTTAAAACTCTCCTTAGCTGAAAAATTGCATTTTTTTGATAATCCTTTAACCATAATAGTCTATTGGAATTCCCGTTCCGCACAAAGTGGCCAATTTCATCACAACTCTACAACTTGCTCAAATGATTATCGGTGTCATTGTGAATTTGGCCACTATGCTTCTGCAGCGTAAGTTACAGCGTTTGCTGGTGCTATTACGATTATGTATTCAATTCATAAATATAAAAACTGATACTTGGTTCAATAACATTTAGAGACCGGATATGATTGTGTCAGACACCCGTTAAGTATCAAAGTGGCTCTAGCTGGTTATACCTCCTTCGCATTCCTCTTTGGAAAATTGTACTATGACTCGGTCTTCAAAAATGGGAGGGAACGAAAGACAAAGCTAACATAATTTTACATTTGATTCTAAGTCCTTATCAAATGATTGGCCCTTTTTACTACGCAAACAGTGTGATGGTGACAGTCATGCAATAACGTGTGAAGATTAATAATTATGAGAAAAGCGATCTGGGTGCTATGTATGTACATATGTAAATGTGAATTTGTAAATTATAAATTTTTGAGAAGCGACTTCTTAAAATCAAAAACAATAATCAAGTACTTATTGTTGGTATACCGAATGTACCACATGCTATAATTATATGTGCATAATTTGATTCAATTGAATAGGGTGCCTAATTACACACGTGTACTTTTAATTAAAAGTTATTTGGTTTGCACTTAATCATCACTGCGCACGAACAGATAAAATAATTTGCTGAATAACGTGCCAGGTGTAATTGCAATTGACTATACCAAATACCTTCTAAAATAGCATTATAACTGCTTCGTGCGCCTCTGATAATATGACCAAATGCAATAATAAATAATAGTACTTGTTACTTCCAGAAAACTTGCACTTTTTTTTGCACGGTATATAGGAAAAGTAAGCAACACCACTAGTTAAATTACCTATATTATAAATTAAGGCAACGAAATAAATGTACACGAAATAGTATTCTAGAGTAATTCTCTCAAGTAGCCTAAAATTATGTATAGGTATTTGAACATGTCTACAATTTTCTAATTGAAGTTAGACATCCTGATGACGGAAAACACTGAAAAATTCATAATATGTATCTTGCGTAGCATATAAAGCGTACGTTGCTCTATAAGAATTCGGTGTCTTTGGGATTTTGAGTACGTCATTGTCTTCATCATAACACTGAATTTACGTTTGGCACTGCGTGATTAGAAGGAAAATGCTTGCTAT
>JAHZMW010002413.1:0-45743 GCA_027743745.1 Alloscopus bannaensis
CTTTCTTGTACCTGGTACAATACTTTGCACTGATCGCCAAGCGGGGGCTCCTGAGAAAAACGCAGGGCCTATTGGGCAATGCTTATCGCCTTTCCTTCTTTACGTACGGGATGAATAATAATATGCTGTATAAATATAAACTTTCTCGGACAGCAAACAACATGTACCAAACACTTATAAAATAAATCTCGGCAGTCTTACTTGTAAAGTGTGCATATCGAAGCCAGTGGATATGAAGTGTTTGTAAAGCTTCTTCTTATCTGCTTTTGCATACTGTTTTCTGATGTGCAGTATGTAAAGAACAGAATTTTTTCATGTTTCTCATGTTCATGTTGAAAATCAAGGACATCGTATGCTCCATGCTCAAAAGCTTCAAAATGCTGTGATTAATGAGGTAATATGCTTGATCGTAATGGCTGACACGCAAAGACACACTCTATAAAAGTATGAAACTGAACAATACTGGGAAAGTTGTCATCTTAATTTTCGATTAGACTGGCGCTAGTTGACACTTGACAGGCACTTTGCTGATATGCCTGTCATCATAAATATTTTCCAAGATTGCAAAATTATAGTAATTATATCAGCACGTTTACAAAAAATCGCGATTTTTCTTATACTGATGCTTAAGATCATGATTTTTCATACGGGCAAATACATAATGCTTTTGTTCTCTGCCTTCTTTGCTGTCTAATTGCAAATAATGGATTAATGCAAATCAGTGAGAAAACGACTATTTCGTTTTAACCTTGAATGACCACATATGAAAACAGTAAAAGTTCAAGTGTGCGGTAGTTTTTAATTATACCATGCATGTACAGTCATCGAATAATGTGAAGGGTTTCTGACCAACCTTTCGCATTGTTTCACTGTATTCATTGAGTTAATTGTTGCTTAATTTACATACGATGACGGTTTGTCAGTTATTTCTCCCATGTGCATTTTTACTCCAATATCTCATAAATTGCTTATTTGCTGGTTATTCCAGATTTTCGTCAACAATGAGTGGAGAAAGTCTGCATCCGGGAAAACTTTCCCTACACTGAACCCTGCCACAGGAGAAAAAATCGTAGACGTTCAGGAAGGAGACAAGGCGGACGTGGAAGCTGCCGTGAAAGCTGCGTCAAACGCCTTTAAGTTTGGTTCAGAATGGCGAACCATGGATGCATCGCAACGTGGGGTTCTCCTCCATCGCCTGGCTGATCTCATGGAAAGGGATCGTCTCTACTTGGCCGTAAGTTGGTAGCACACATGTAACGTTCGCTTGCAATCCTGTCTGAGAAAAGCTCACTGCGTTTTTGTGTGATTTTAGAATTTGGAAACGCTGGATAACGGAAAGCCCTTTAATGACGCGTACCACATTGATGTACCGGCAAGCATTGCTGTGCTCCGTTATTATGCAGGCTGGGCAGACAAAGTTCATGGAAAAACTCTTCCTATGGACGGAAGCTACTTTGGTTACACAAGGCATGAGCCGGTTGGCGTTTGCGGACAAATCATTCCCTGGAACTTTCCCCTTCTTATGGCAGCTTGGAAGCTTGGGCCTGCACTGTCCATGGGAAATACCGTCGTGATGAAGCCTGCAGAACAAACCCCACTCACAGCACTGTACATTGCTGAGCTGAGCAAAGAAGCCGGATTTCCTGCTGGAGTTTTGAATATGGTTCCAGGTTATGGTCCCACAGCCGGAGGAGCCATCGTTAATCACCCAATGGTGGATAAAGTTGCTTTCACTGGATCAACGGAGGTTGGAAAAATCATTCAGCAACAAGCCAGCTCTACAATCAAGCGAGTCACCCTGGGTATGCAAGCGTACTTTATCGTGAATAGTTGACTATAGTATAGTAAGTTTTTCTAAAATCATTTATTTCATTTCATTAGAACTTGGAGGAAAGAGTCCAAACATTGTTTTCAACGACACTGACTTGGACTATGCAGTACAAATGTCTCATTTTGGATTATTTTTCAACCAGGTGCAGATCATATCATATGAACACAAAAGCTTTCTCTGCTCAATACGTCTGATTTGAAAGGGTTAAAAACTTTAAAAAAAAAAAATAAAATGAATAGGGCCAGTGCTGCTGCGCAGGATCCAGAATATTCGTAGAAGAGGGCATCTATGACAAATTTGTTGAGAAAAGTGTGGAACTCGCGAAACAGAAGACTGTCGGCGACCCGTACAACCTGAACACGACACAAGGACCGCAAATTGATGAGGAACAGTTGACAAAAATTTTGCAACTGATTGAGTCTGGAAAGAAGGAAGGAGCTAAGCTCCAAACTGGTGGAGGAAGACATGGGGACAGAGGCTACTTTGTTCAGCCAACGGTTTTCACTGATGTTCAAGATGACATGAGAATTGCTAAGGAAGAAGTAGGTTTTCAAATCTCACGTGCTATGTATATATACCTACCTACGTAAATGTTTGTGTACATTAATCTTTTTTAATTAAGATTTTTGGACCAGTTCAGCAAATCATGAAGTTTAAGAACATGAACGAAATCATTGAGCGGGCCAACAAAACAATCTACGGTCTTGCAGCCGCTGTATTCACCAAGGATTTGGAACGAGCTTTGTATCTGTCGTCTGGCCTCCGCGCTGGAACCGTTTGGTAGAATCCCAAATATTTATCAACTGTTTCAGCCTATCGCAAAGATACGTCGGAAATATTTGATAATAATTTTCTACCTATCTTGTGTTTTAGGGTCAACTGTTACGATGTTTTCACACCACAAGTGAGTACATTATCATCGTACAAAAATTCAATCTAGTTAAAATGATATGCAAAATGATTCATTGTCACCGTGCACTATGCTATGCTTTCCAGAGTCCCTTCGGTGGTTTTAAGCAGAGCGGTTTCGGAAGAGAACTTGGAGAATACGGGTTGAATAATTACACTGAAGTAAAACAAGTAACCATCAAGGTTCCTCAGAAGAACAGTTAAGTGTCATCCTGGATCCTGGTCCCGGTGTTACAGACAGCTTATTCTGACTACAACTACAGAATTATCGATCCAATTCTTTGTTATTAAATATTAAATTGTATTGAATTAAAATTCCATTTACAAGAACAACCTTTATTTTCAATGGAAAGCAAAATGTGTAACAATGCTTACAAAATCAGGCAATTCTTTCGAAACAAATAATAATCAGGGATTCTGGGTTTGGCAAATCAACCCATAAATAAGCCGTACAAAAATCTAATAAATCCTACATTAATAGCCTTAACCTTACTGCCATTTCAAAAACGCTGCTCGGTTTGTAATCAGGTTTCAGTTTCACGGTTCATCAACGCCATCATTGTTAAGTGTATTGTATTGATTGAAGCATAAAATCGAGCACTATGCTTATGTCTAACTATAACCACCAGATACGGGAAGGTATCCCTAAAAAGTCCGATCGGTGAAATCAATAGTACGGCCTTCTAGGATTATTCTGAAAATTTAAAATGTAGAAACAAGTTAATAATATAATATATGTATTGCCCATGCTTCGGTTGAAAGTAATTGAAGCCAAATCAATACCAGCGGATTAGGACGAAATCTGTATGCCAACATCATTCGTTTTCTGTATGCAGTGTACTCATCATCTTCCTCTGTCAATTCACTTGGCTTTTCTATTCCCAAGCCTTGTTTATCAGATGCAACATTTCCCCTGCAATATCACAAAATAATATGTAAATAGTAATTATAATAATAATAATCATAATCCTGATGAAGACTATAGATTTTTAGTCGAAAGCTTGATAATAAACCGTTTTTATCAATATGACCTCTTGTACCGTTTCCAATAATCAATATGTAAATAGATACATATATATATTTGATCCTCTGATTTTAAATCTCTTAAAGTACTAATCTGTAGCAAAAAAACACATTACTTGTCAATAGGAGCTGTAATTCCCTGCCCACTGGCACCCAAACCTTGACCGTCTGTCCATCCCATCTTTTGCAACATTTTAAAACCAATATTATCTTGCTGAATTTTAAATTCCTGATAGTCACTCTGATCCAACTCCCGACCTTCCTTGACTGCTTGGTACTGCAACGCGACAGAAATTCGTATATTATAGTATGAGTAATGACTAAATGCAATTGGTATGAAATGAAATTAGCATTAATTTGTAAAAAGCACAATCGACAAATAAGAGTAGAACTCACCTTTTCCATAAACTTTGCCAGCTCTTCTGGTGGCAGAAAATCTCCAATATGGTGCTTTCCTTTGGCTTTCTGAGTCAAATCATCTGCCCATTTTCTGGTCTTCTCCATTTCTTTCGTCCGCTGTTTGTGTTCCCAAGTTCCTCCTTCAGTTTCTTCATCACTGTCATACTCGTGCCTGAAGAAAAATTTAGATTCAGAGTGAACGACAATAATAATACAATGTACGCACTATACAATTATCAGTATTTTGTAGAGCTACTAGAAACAAAAACATTTGTAATTCAGAATGATAACAAACGTTTCATACTTAAATTTTCCAGCCTTTTCCAATGCAGCATCCTTAGCCTTTTTCTGTGCAATTTCTTGGAAAACCAAATTCATCTTGTAGGCTTCTTCACACTGTTTCCACTGCTCATCGTCCAGGTCGGTTGTTCCGTATGCCTGTCTGGCATAGGCCAGTAGTTGCGGATTTGCTCGTGTGACTTTGCTAACTGGTGTTGCCCCCTGCTGAAGTGCCATTATCGGCATACCCATCATAGTGATGTTTGTAGCTGCCATTTGAAACGGCGATGCTTGACCGGAATTTCCGGGACCAGAGTTTATTATCCAAGGATTCGGACCTTGAGGACCAACTGCCGACTCTGCAATCGGGAAAAATAAATTTTAAAAAAATCTAAATTCTCGTTGTAGCGATATCATTAGCGCAACAAAAAATGCTACGGGACGGTAAGAATGCATGTTTTATGTAACAAACTTTAGCAGGGACACTAGTATGCCAAGTTTAGTATGCCAAGTTTATATTACCTACGACTCCTGGAGCAACCACAGTTACAGGAGGTGCATTACCGCTTTGAGGCCCCCAACGACTTCTCTTCTTTCTTTCTCTCTGTGCAGCCTCATCTTCCTCCACATCCGAAGAGACTTCCCGCTTCATTCCCCCTTGTTGATAATCCGAACCGTATTCTGACTTAACATCCAGCCCACCAAATTCCCTTTTCACCTCTTTCTCCAATCCTCCGTACTCTGATTTCACATGTACGTTGTCGATAGCTGGACTGCTTTCAACCATTTTACCGCCGTACACAAATCCATGACCGGATGATTTTTTCCCAAATTCTGAAATACAATCCGGTTTTGGTGAGCCATATTCCGACTTGACACTGTCGTATTCGGACTGCACACTTCCTCCATATTCGGATTTCACGTTTCCGTATTCCGACTTGATCGATCTAAACTCTGTCTGAACCGATCCATACTCCGATTTGACAGACGTCTTTTCAACTTTTGCTGAACCGTACTCTGAGGTAGATCCTCGTTCAGAGCCATATTCTGACTTGCTTCCGTATTCAAATTCAAAGTCAGACTTGTTTCCATATTCGGAAGCAGATTTACTTTCGTACGATGATCCATACTCTATTCTAAGATCTGTATCACCGGAAAATTCCATGCCTTGCTCTTTCTTGATCATTGGTGCATCGTGTATGCCCTGCTCGTCTTTAAGTGATTGCACTAAATCTTTAAATCGTCGATACTCGGCCGAATCGGGTCTATAGAGAAACCTACGGAAAGCAACACCAATTTGCCAAATCACGATGACAGGAAGTTTTAGTGGTATAACTTTTTAGTATAGCTTTTTTAGAGAAAATATATAATACAAGTGAAAATTATGAAAATCGAATTACCACATCAAAGGATCGTCTTGACTAGACATTCTAGCTCTCTCCTCCACTTCATTCCCACCAGCTGCAACTCTCATAGCTAGAGCTTTGACAGCTGGAGAGGGAAAACTGCCAAATTGTTTTGCATTTCCTCCATCGTTGGAACTGATTGGAGGAGGTGGTGGAGGCGGTGGAGGAGGAACTGCTTTGAAATACGGATTGTTATTCGGTGAATGATGCTGCTGAACTGGAGGTGGTGGAGGAGGCGGGGGAGGGGGCAAAGTATGATAAAAATGTGGAGGCGGAACAGTATTGGGCTTCATTTGTTGAGGAGGAGGTGGCGGTGGAGGAGGGGGAACTTGCATATTGTAAGTCATGTTGGGCGAATTCGATCGCGCCGTTGGAAGTTCAGCATTCAATATTTTGATGACCGGCTTTACAGGCTTTGGCTCATTTTCGTTTTCAAACTCTTCAACCTTCACCTTAGCCTTTTCTTCTTCCTCTTTTTCTAAATTGTAAAAACCATAACGAACCACATTAAAGTAAAATCATAATTTTTTACTAATACGAAGCTGACCAACTGGCCACGTTTCACAAAAGCTTATAATAGTTCCCGTATTTTTAAAGTGTTTCGGTCAAACATACTTTTCTTCAAAGTCTCTTCCTGCATCTTCCTAAACTGTTCAAAGAAACTGCCATCGTTCATAAATGCGTTCACGACAGAAGGGACCTTCTTCTCCGCCTCGTCTTCCAGATCACTTCTGTATGCACAAAATCACTCAATTAGTTTACCTGGCCTTTCTCATAACGCTGTTAATAAATAACTTATGTTTGACTCCGTTCGGTAAAGTCAAGTGTTTGATCGTGAAATCAATCACAACACGTTTCTTCTTCACTCTTGAAGACACCAGCAACCCATGTAGGAGAATTCAAGCGCACATCATCAACTCACACCCAGGAATATTCACCTTTGTTTATTTGCTGAAGAGGATGGTGTCGAAGAATTCGAATCCCGACCTACGACTAGATTCAAAACCACTCAATCTCCATACTCTACGGCTCACGGCTATTAATAGCCATCAATAGTATTTTAAAATCCTACGCCCTATCGCCAAGCATGCAGTTGACATTATGCGATAGCATATCTATCGCTGACAATGTACTAAATGTAATGTTTAACTGAACTCTAATAGCCACTATAGGTAATTAAAATATCATTGTGAGTAGGACTTACCAGGTGAAGACGAGGCAGACCCTTCTGACTGTTTCATTAAAGCTTCCATAGCTTTTCTCTGTCGTTCTGCCTCGAGTTTGACCTGAATTTCTCGTTTCTTCTGTTCAATCAACTGCTGTTGCTTGCTCATCTGCTCCAACCTGTCATTCCTATTGATTCCTCGTCCTCCTCCATAGCCGTCGTTATTGGTTGTTCTTCCGTAAAACATTGTCAACGTTCGTTTGCACTTCACGCGACGCTTGTCACCAAATAAATTTTCCTCACGTCTTCCTTGATTGTCCTCTCCTCCAATCTCACTGGTACGAGATGTGGCTGCTTTGCTGTTAGCAAACTTTCCTTCAAAATTCAAAATAACATGATGAATAAATAAGTACGCCCTGATGTGCCACTGCGCGTTAATGAAATTTCAAATTTGTTACTGAACCTTCTACATTCTATGTATTTATTTGTTCTAGGTATTGTTCAACAATAGCATACCATACCTGTAATGTGTCTCAGGGCAGTTTGAATTCCCGGTTACAATTGTTTTACTATTAATTAGTAATCACAATTATATTCACGCCACAATCTATCCTCCAAGCACAACCTTGTCAAATAGCTTAGAACTTTAATTGCTTCATTTAGCTTAAAAATACGACTCGATTCTAAACAAAGCTACTAAAAACTATTAGCAGACCAAAGACTTTCAACTTTTAAGAATTGTGTTTCTATTGTCGTTACACACTCCGTCGGTAAACGTATATTTAATTAAATTTAAACTGTGTTGTTTTCTTCAGAACAAAGATTTTTTATTTACCACTATCAGTGATCAGAGTGAAAGGTTATTTTCGCGAAGTTTGGGTTTCGTGTGCACATAAAACGAGATGACATGAGACACATAACATGTTTTCAATCATACTTCTTGTGTATATATCCGATTGTATAATTCATCAGCTTGCTTCAATGTACCGCGGGAAGCAAATATTTGGGGCATTGAGAGACACAAGTAAACATGCATAGGGGTGGAAGTGGTTGTTCTGGTCCTCGCAATGTATACTAAAGTTAAAGCGTATTTACGTGCAGAAATTGTGAAATTGTCAGGTTTGTTGTTGCCAAATTGTTGTTTGTCATCACAAGGACTCCAGTCAAAGTTGTATTCAAGGAGCTATAAATATTATTTAAATTGTATAGTAAATAGTTTGGAACCTGTTTTGTCTTGTGTAGACTTTGATTTTCAAAGCTCAAAATTATCTGTGAGGTTGATTAGTGTTTTAATTCAGCAATGACAGCAACACCTTTAGTACGCGCTGCTGGAATGATAATCTTCCGAGTCGCCGACCAGTTCCAGTACTTGTTACTTCAAACATCGTATGGCATCCATCACTGGACACCTCCTAAAGGTTTTTGTGTATAATATTAATAATTGAACAAGAGATTGGCATATAGGGGTTTTAAATTGAAATGCATAAAACATAAAATTTTCTAATTTCTGAAGGACATCTTGACGAAGGCGAAGACGCGTTAACGGCAGCCCGTCGAGAAACGGAAGAGGAAGCAGGACTTTCTCCAGACTCTTATGACATTTTGGAAGGAAATCGCTTTCCCCTCGTGCTAGAAGTATGTCAAATGTTTGATTAATTTTTGTTGAGGACGTTATAGCACATGTACCAATTCAAATAGTGCATCAAGTGCATGGCTGATTTTTGTTATTTTTTTTATACATTTGCCATCCTGCCATGCCAGTATCCGGTCAAAGGAAAGCCAAAGAAAGTCGAGTACTGGCCAGCTAGACTGAAGAATCCTAACACAGAAATTAAACTATCGGATGAGCACCAAGATTTTCGATGGGTGAATTTAAAGGATGCTATTGCACTGTCTCCTGACAGTTTCCGTGATGTACTAGTTACACTTGAAAATCATTTGAAAGCTAACTGCCAAAAATAAACCTGTAACCTGCCTTACTATTTTGTGTGACGGGTTTAACATGGTTTTCCATTAAACATGCATGTAATATGTATCTGTAATGCTGAAGAAGGCCACATTAGTACTCGCACATCCAGCAGTACCAAATAGTAATGCAAAGTGTTAGGAGTTTGTTGACTGATAAAATGAGGCTTTTATTTCATAAAGTACCTACAGTTTACTGAAGATGGATATTCTACAGTACATAATCAATCTTATCACAAACAACAGAGATATACTTGTAATACACAATTATTATGAATATAGTACAACATGAAGGCTGTATAACAGTGGACAAGAATATCTGTCTATATATTTCGATAGGGCTTTTTCTCGTTTTTCTTTATACTTTATCACTTTAATTTTGGACGAAAAATTCTTAAAACTCACGTAAAACTTCCACTTACCGGCAATAAGTGTGATTATAAATAGTATATAACCATCCAAACTGCATATTGAATGCAACTGTGAGTAAAGTTGATGCATTAAGTGTATTGAATGTGCTGATTTCTAGTAACGATACACATTATCGTCTTATTTGAAGTTATTTTTTTATCGTTGAGCTAAATTCTAACTTTAGTTCAACTTTAATTCTAATTTGAAGTTATTGATACTCCCGGACACTAAACTCTACTTGAGCTCGCTTATATTCGAAACATCGAAAACTTCAGGAAATAGTGCAGTTTCGGATTTTTCAATTGTTAAGATAAAGCCAATATAAGGCAAAGAGGATTGGTATATAAGGTACATTTTAAACTACATATCAACATTAATTTAATAGATGTAGATCATGATTGGCTAGCCGATACACACTGTTGATACTGATTACAGATTTTAAAGAAAAGTACCGTCATCGTTCAGTTAAAGTATGTTTTACAATTGTCTTCTGTATTCAATCACCCCTTTGCAGCTCTGTCCCTGAAATCCCTTAATCTTTCTTTAGCTCTTCAGCGGCTGAAAAAAGTCGAAAGAAAAAATCTCGATTTGTCTCCACCACATACAAAGCGTTATATTCAAAGACTAAGGTTTATACCTTTTTGGGCAATGTTGGTTGCTGCATTTGCGGCCTTGTTCAAGAGGTTATCCACCTGACCTTGGTGTTTCAGGAACAAAGGTCGTACGACACGATTGTAGATAACATTCGTCCCATTGCCAGCAAACGGTAGGAAACACCACAGCAAGAAGACACACTAAACAATGCAAAATCATGTTAGTGATATATACTTGTAAAGGTTGTAAGGTCTGGAATGACTGGTTTTTCTAAGTACCTTGGCGAGCCAATACAGTGGAAACCAGTTGAGGAGGATGTCAGAGAAGAATTCGACCACGCTGAAGAGTGAGAATACAACCCAGTACATCAACCATTTGGTATCATCGTCCCTCGGTGGCGATTCAATAGCTTTCACTGAAGCATAGGCCGGGTATATGAATCCAATAGAGTTACAAATAAGTTGTGCTCCATATCCAAATATCAACCAGAGTGCCAATACTCCGAGACCACCTAAAATACAAAGGATTTTAAAAATTACATTTTTAAAAACTGACATTGCTGCAACATTGAAATTAGACACAGAAGTTAAATCATGTAGCCTTCTTCGTACACTTATATTTATTGTCTGCCCCTTCCCATATCTGGATAGCTTTAGTTTTTAACTCGTTGAAGTCTTGAAACATTTTGCTGCTCTAGTATGAAAAATTCTTTAAAAGTCGAAGAAACAGAAAATTGCACCGAACACTCCACACTATAACTCGCTAAAATATAGCTGTTCAAATACGCTTCAAATAGCAAGTCAACTACTGATCAAAGAAAAATTAAATACAAATATCGCGACACCCATTCAAAGGACCAAATGTCAAATATTATGTAATCAGTAAATTACGGTGACAAACTAAATAGAGCAAAATGTAGTTTCCTGTGTTTCGTAAATCTGTAAAAAAGTCTGCATTACTGCTTGGTGAAATTGGTGATATAGAGACATGCTATAAATATGCCATACTAGTGGATTCTGGTACAAAGTTGAAATGTACACAATTGTGCAAGCTAAAATGTTGTGTTGGCTGATATAGGCTATGGTCATGAGCTATTATAGTCACAAGAAATCCTTATAGCTCATTCCACTTCAAATGTCAGCCGAAAAATTACTTCTTTAAAACCACAAATCGTTAACAGCTTCCCATCTCTTTTGTAACATACTTACATATCGTTGGCTTACTTGCAGAAGGCCGTATCAGCATTTTGGCGGTTGGGATTTCCCATGTAACTTAAATGCAAAATCCCAACCGCCAAAAAGCTGAATACGGCCTTCTGCAAGTAAGCCGACGATATATACTTATATGCAACCGAAAATCACTTTTTCTGTCATTTCATTGATGACGATACTTCAGCAGTGCATGGATCTCAACTTTTTGTGAACTTGCATCATGTTGGCCACAGCCTCGATGAATGACGATCATGCTTTTAATTATCAAGTCCCTATTTGTGCATACATCATATTATAGCAATTCGTTTCACCAAGACCAAAATCTGGGAATATCTTGGGTTCCTCCCAATTTCGTTTGGGTTCAAATAAGTGCACACTACTTTCTTTGATATATTGCAAGAGTGAGGCAACGATGCATAATAGAATAAATCCGTGTGCCGTTCAGGGAGAAGATACGAACTCGATGAAGGTTTACGTGATACGCGTATCACACAAACGAAAACTGATAACATTAACAAGAGAACACATTACATATACGTGTAATGAGTCAGAGTGGGGCCAATTTTCGGTGACCAAGTATTCAATGCAGAAAAGAAAAGTTGACAAAGCTTAAAAACCATTAAGTACATAAGAATACATGCGTAATGTTGGTTTACCAAATTGTACATGTTCCTCAAATTACGGTTATACATATACACGAGCATCATGCTTTATCCAAGCTAAGCTCAATTCGACAAAGCAACAAAGTAGAACAGTTTCATGTTTCTCTTTCTTATGAGGAGGATACGATGTACAAGTAGTATTTCCCGTACACAATCGAATCTTTGAATTCATTGCATTTTAAAATCACTCACACCGGAATTTGGCATGCTGTCAGAAATTCAAGTGGTTTAAAAAGGCGGTGTGCGATGATAAGATGCCAAAGCCAAGAGAAACGATATTCTCTGCGTTTTCTTTCTCTCCGAGTTGCAACAAAGAAGCAAAACTAACACTTTGGACTTATGATGCCAATATATGACTACTCTACAAAACTCAATTGACAATGGCAGAACCCACAGCGACGATTAGCCGGTAAAAAAGCGTACTTTGCCAAGTCTGTGCAAAAGAGCTCTGGAGCCTAATTATTGCTTCACACCATTTCATGGATATGAGTTGCCAAATTAGATTCAAAAGGACTTTTTTCCTCCTAATTAATACGGTTCGTTCACTCCACGCATTCATCCCTACACCACGCACGCACAGGTGCCGCTAATCGTTTATCACTAAAAATCTGTGAGGAGGATTGTGAACGGGAAGTAAGTTAGCGAGAAAGTTAAGTCTGCTAAAAGTAATGAAGCAGTCACGTGTATACTTCGCATACTGTCAACGCACACACCTAATCCTACACAAAATCTCACACTGTACGAGAAAGGTGAAAGTCCTCGGCAATGTAGTGAACGTGTAAATGAAGAGAAAGAGTACCGGACCACACCGTTTCCTGCCTCACAAGGAACTTTCACATCAACCCTTTTAGCTACGCAGGTATGGTATATAATCATCTAAGATTCACCGAGTGCGTTTAAAGTATTCAGCTAAAGTGTTGTAAAATTAGTACTTGTTCTCAGCCTTGCAATAAACATTAAACATGTATGGACCCTTATTTAGTTTGTAACAAAAGTGATTCATGACCTGTCTCGAGCTACTTCTATTTCCCATATTTCCGCCATCCCTTTCCGCCTATTCTACAGCCTTCTACCAACAGATCGCTACCATTTGTAACAATTCGCTCTGTTTAGTTGTCGTCGCTAACTGTAAAGCTACATATAAAATAGAATCTATATCATAGATAAATACCAAGCTACTATACTAGATAGATACACTACAATTACACTTTATCCCCAAATGATTTTGATTGTCTTCCTCACTGGAGGAACTTGATCAATAAGACAGATATACAAGGCACGGCACACACTTTCACTAGTCTGCAATCTGCATTTTGCACATAACCCAAAATTTTACCCACATTGATCACTTCCACAAATTACGTATGTCTATCAATATGGTCACGTTTAAGCAATCGGTTTTCTCCTCTTCACGAAAGCACTTGGCCGAGTTTAATTACAGTCCGCTTTGTTTCCATAATCAGCACAGGTAATCGAAAGTTTGTCTCGTGCTCCATATGTACATTCTACTTGTGATTAGTGATTACCTTTCAAAGCCACACCAAAGCAATTCAGCAGCAGCTCTTCTGAATCTTTGACACTTGTTCAAGCGCAATATAATACTTAAGTAGCGTAATATGAACACAATACGCTTTGCTGCAGAATATTGACAGCCTCTTTCAATCAAAGCTGTTACATAATATAATATGCAGTTTACACTTGCCAACCTTTATCCTAGCAAAACCATTGCCGTATTACGCAAAAGTCATTACAGCATACGTGAGCATACGCCTATTACATCAATGTTATCAAAATGCCCATGTGGCATTCAGCAGCTTGAGGTTATAGCTAAAAGCGTGCCGGTCAGATCGCTAACTAGTCTGCTTGAAATGAAGGTACGTGGAAGTATACAAATTATGATACGCACTTGATGATCACTACCTCATAAGAATAGAAACATCGACTAATGGCAAGATGCATTCACGATCTCCTTTTACAATCTTCATATTCTCACACACTAGTCAGTCAGTTCAGTAGTCATCATTTCCGCAGCACTCAACCATTTCAGAATCCATGCAGAATGCAGAGTATCACGCAACAAAGATGTAGAGTGCTTATCGACGTGTTATGTGTATTCCGCATTCATTGTACTTGATGTACGCAAAAGTCCAACTTGTTTTCTCACATCATAATACAACCACGTATGCGAGGTGCATGTAATTCCGGCATTGAGTGCGGCAACATTACAAAGCTTTGCTCATTCTTGTTCGTTTAACGATTAGGTTTCAGAAAAACGTTTAGTTAAAGTCCTGAAGTGTCCCCCTATCAGTTGAGCCGACGCTAAATACCATATAAGTACAAGCATGATTCCTCAGCTCATGAGTTACATATTTACGTACCTAGTAATAACTAATGACTTAAAGTAATTACTTAGCAGAGTAACAGTAACTTGGAACTGCAGCCCATAAGCTTTGCCTGTTTTGTGGTATATAAACACAGGCATAAAATTTCCAGCTTGGTAACTTTGTTGCATTTAAGCATTCATACACTCTGAAGTTATGATAACGAGCATGAAACGGATAATATAACATTCATGAGGTAAAGATATTAATGCTCCTGATAAGAATTTTCATTGCAAAGTGCAAAGTTCTCTCGCTCATCGGGAAGTGGGAAGGGAAAAGTAAGACTGACACACATCAAAAGTGCATCAACGGTTCACGTGGTCCTAAACACTATGTTTAACTTACTATATTAACTATATTTAATTCCAAAAAAGGTTTCAACCAATTCAAGTTATATGTATATATATTCGATTACAGAAAATATTTGACTTTCACTGTTGCATTCAGCAGATTCATCAACTTTGTTAAATAAAACGGGTTTATACCTTTTTAACCCCTAACCCCTCCATTTGACTGGCCAACCATTTTCTGTTCCAGCTCTACGAATATAACAGCACAGAACCTTAGATTTAGATATAACACTTTCCGCTTATGCAGTATTTTTTCATACTCCAAATCTCCTGACCCTGACCTTACAACTCATCTTTTCGATGAAACTACAACTCCACGCTTTCCATTTTATAATATGAATATATATTTTACATATTATGTAATACACACTCGCTCTTGTATGTTCAAATTGTTCAAATTTGCAATTTACCATGAATGTACCTATGCACTTACTTCGATTTACATGTCTATGAGTGTCGCTGTCTCCGACTTACAGGCAAATATATTTTAATGTTTTCTTTAAAAAATACTAGTCAATGAATATTGCGATATCTGGAATTTGACAAATGAATCTGACACCTAACCCGTATGGAAGATACATAATACATATCGCTTATCTTCTGACGCATGAATCCACCGTCAACTCTGTCAATGCGACAATTTCAGACACATCTTCATGATGACGTAAGTAACAAAATGCTTGAAACTCACCGGAAACGAGATAGAGCCGTTTCAACCCGGTCTTCTGTTCCGCAAGCTCCAGGATTTCTGTAAATTTGTTCTTCTCATGGAGCTTCTTGTCCACAGTATCCAAAATTGCGTTAAATTGGGCGGCCATATTGCTCTCGTTAAACGATGTTGTTTCTTCTGCAAAACAAAATTAACTAACGATAACGATGTATGCACCGTTTGACAAGTACATTCACGGACACAGGGCTTAAGTCTAAACAAATTCCATTTGTTACTTTTCCAGCGTCTTATTTATGATTCTATGATAACATAACAAAGCCAAGAAGCTTATTATGACAAAAAGTATTGTCGAGTCACGAGTGATGTTGAAACTTAAATGGTTTGTCGGTCTCGTCGTTACATTAGTAAAATATAGCAAAATTAGTACAAGTGTGGTTTTCTGCTCCACATTGTAATTTCAACATTTAACCTGTGGTCTAGTCGACTTTGTCGTTAAGTGTTGCTTTAATATTTAGTAATTTCATTTTTTATTTGTCACTCTTGAGCTTCTCAATAGGCTTCGTCGCTCCACGCGTAAGCGGTATAGCGACATGTCAAACACACCCAGAAAAGTCACTTCAAATATATGTATAGAAAACTACGCTGTAATTTTAAGTTAAAATTTCCCTTACGTTTTGTAAACTTTGATCCTCTCTCCTATACAATGGCACCACTAATTGTACTTTTTTCCTGACTTGTGAGAGCGCGTGTGAATTTCGACTCACTAATGAAGCAAGGCCTGAATTTTCGCAATGTTGCAACCTTACATATAAATTTTTACAACTCCTTTAAATGCCTTTGGGGTGTCTATGCTCTTGTAATTTTTTGGGGAGAAAAGTGGAGAATGTGTATGAGCTTCTACGCTATTTCACGATGATGAGCAACAAGGATGATGATGACTTCACAGTTTCACTCTTTTCAAGGTTTTTCTCTATTGCAAATTGCAATATACGTTTTTCTCATCCTCGCTCACACGTATCTGCCTCAGTATATCCTCTCAAAAGGAAGGAAAAACAGCTTTCCAGCATCCAGCTAATGCTTTTTCATTATATATGAAATTTTATGAGCACCCAGAGACAGAGAGAGAAGTCCGGAGAGTATGTGTAGACATGGATTATGAATTGGGAATTAGACATGCATGCAATGCAAATCGTTCTTTCCAATCCAATTCCAACTCAAAATCCATAATATATATTACACGCGTTTTAGCGTTAATGTTGGTGTGTCGAGTAGGTTGGCCTTTACATTCACATAAAGTAATATGTGTGTGTGCACAAAAGTTATTTTTATAAGCAAGTTTTAGATGACCGCAGCAACTCGTATCATCGGGCAGAACGTGTATGAACACAATTTGGATTGGATTGGATGTACCGTGGAATATTATATTGATGATGTCGACAATGCCGAGTATGACGAGGAGTCAACGTGGTTACACAATTGACAATGTTGGCCGGTATTCATGAAACTGGAATTCTACTGGAAATGACACCCATAGCAGATATAATGCTTTGTTTTCGTTCTCTCTCTATCCAGTAATTACCGGGTGCCTGCGACGAAAGTTTGTGATTTCGCTGTTAAAACAACCATGAGTGGAAACCGATGCATGTGGGTTATGCGAATAAAATGAGTTTGTTTTGAAAATACGCAAAATGCATCTGAATCTGAGTGAAATGGAAAGTTTATACGAAGATGGCCTTGTCTGTGCCCAGAAATGCGTTGCAGATTTTTACTGTGCTTGACTATGCTATGCTGCTCTGAAAGGTAATTTTAAGTTTGGTTTAGATGGACAACATTTTTTTGTAAAAAACCACAATTATGTGCGTGCGTAAATATATGCAATTCATTTTCATATACGTTCAGATGCGAAAAGGAAACTTCCAAAAAAAAACTCTGCAGAATTTTTGGCCAATGAGACATAGTGTTGCGTAATATCTCAAAGCTTAGGCCGACAGTACTAGTAGGAACTTCCTACTAGGAAGCAAACAACACCAGAGTGCATACATATATACGTAGTTACAAATTTTTGCCCCGCGAGTGAGGTTTAATCCAGGAAGCGTTTGGGAGACGGCACAGCGTACATATGAAATGAGTCACAAAAATGCTACGTAATTAATTAATGCTTCACACGGGAAGTTTTGTGAACGGCAGCTATTGCCTGTTGTCTCAATTCGGTCGGATTCTGGTCTTCAAAAAATAAAGTGAGCATATTACACCAAATGCTATAGCTAATTAATACTGAGTACTAAACTACAAGGACAGTTTCAAATCATGCAAACATCACTAACTAAACGCGACGACCACGATATATTACCTATACTAGGTATATGTCCTCAAATACCCACTCTGTGGATATCGAACTTTTTTTTACAAACCTAGCGTGCAAACTTTGGCAAAGAATGCTACCCAATTCATTAAGCGAAAAAATCGCCCAAATAAGTGTGACTGTGCCGTGACCACCAAATCTACATGCACTGGAGCAAAGAGTAAGGGTTTGTAAAATGACACACTTCTGTTCCCATCAAGAGGCTTTAATATAAACTTTTCTTTTACAAACTCGAGTTTCGAATGGCTTGTTTGCTTCCCAATTAAATATTGTTTCAATTCAGAACGACAAATCAATAATTTAGTAAACATAGAAAGACCGTTTGTATAAAATATATCACCTAACAAGTAACAGTAAGAATTTCCGCAAATTAATATCGAAAACCGATTTGATGAGGTTAAAACATGGTAAATGGCGACAGAATATTTTTTAAATTGAAAACGAGTTTTATTAAAGAATATTAAACTGTGCAGAAACAAACGAAACACACTCGGAGTCAGCTTCCCTGCTGCAACCCATTTAACCCTAGTGTCAATGAATCTCGGGCTTTTACAGTTTATCCAGGTATTGTGCTAAATCTGGGAGTCCCTCCTTCAGTCCCTTACGCTTACGGGTGTCCTATTATTATAACAAGAAAAAATATTCACTGCACTTCCATTCTTTCAACAAATGGGACGGCTATATTCTCTGTGAACTCATTAGCTACTATGAAGTACAATATGAATAATTTACCTGCACAACGGTGAAGGTACGGGAGCCAGCCTCCGTTGGATCGCCAGGGAAGACTTGCCAATGATCAAACACACACTGTGGGAATGCCTGGCCACCAGTATTACTTCTCAAGTCGGCAGTGAAGCCGAAGGACTCATTTACAGGCAAATATGCTTTTACGACGAACATGGGAGTTCCAGCCACCTGGTACCAAATTGAGGTATTAGTTTCAACTACAAAATGTCAGTTATATGGTGTAGGTAATCAATCACACTTTGTGTTATTACCTGTTGTTCTTCAAATACCACACCACGACGTCTGTTCAATACACCATAAATTCCACCGACAGCGGTTTCCGGACATTGGATTTCGCACAAATAGACGGGTTCCATAAGTTTTGGACGTGCTGTCAAAGCACAGGCATACAAACATCTACGCGCGGTTGGGATAATTTGACCACCTCCACGATGGATAGCGTCAGCGTGCAAAGTGACGTCATAGATGTTGAATCGAACTCCACGCATATTTTCCTCACAAAGGACACCCTGCAGACAATGAATATTTTTTTACATGACGCAATACGCATTATACTGATTTTTTACATTAATACGCTCACCAAACAATCGAGTTACAGAACGTAGAGTATGTCTACTCCATTTAAACTACGACGACTTATAAAAACCGTTGTAGAGCATAACAGAGTAAGGTTACTTTTCCTGACGCCTTGCATTCAGAACCACAGTATTACATACCGAATACTGAATGGGAGTAGCGCCAGGATAATGTCAAAATTTCTAATTATATTGCATTTAAATAAATATAAACCCACCTCCTTGGTTGCCCATTGGAACCCAGCGACAACAGAATCCTTGATTTCATTCAGGTATTGGACTCCCTTAGTGCAATCCATCAAAAGATTTGGTCCGGTACCATCAGGACCGAAGCACCAAATTTTCCTGGCCTCAGTAATATCGTATTCATACTTGTCACACAAGTAACGAGCACGGATCTTGAAATCATCTCGGGGGTTGACATCGCCCTATTCAAATAAAAACAGTCATCAATTATTGGTCTGTGTGTTTACCACAAACATTGCTGTTGTCACATTGACAGCTTTTTGTGCAAAAACTCTATTCGTCAGATGGCCGTTCTATCTATCGTCAAGGTATATCAGAACAGGTCTGTGAAGAACATTCATCATTGAAGAGTCTAGCAAGTTTATACAAACCCCTTGAGAATAACAAAAATGAATACCTTGTCAATATCCTCTGGAAGCCCATCGGGCATAGGACAAGCCTTCATAAAGAGACGATTATGCTTATTTGGTGATTTGGACAAGCACATTTGATCAGATTCTTCTGACACAGTTTCTCGGTATGACACAACAGGATCGGACTGTTTGATTGGAATACAAGCGTGATCTTCTTCCAAATCCTTCAAGCAAATTTCCAAGTGCAATTCACCAGCTCCAGCGACAATATGTTCTCCTGATTCTTCAATCAGACATTGGACCATAGGATCCGACTTTGCCAAACGTTTCAAACCTTCAACAAGTTTTGGCAAATCTGCTGGGTTCTTGGGCTCGACTGCGACACGCACGACGGGCGACACGCTGAACTTCATGACCTTTAAGTTGTGGGCATCCTTGAAGGTACTGATGGTACCAGTTTTCACAAGGAATTGATCGACACCAACGAGACCGCAAATATTACCGCAAGGGACATCCTCAATCGCCTCGACGTAGCGACCCATCATCAAAATTGTTCGCTGAATAGCCTTTTCAGCAAGATCTTCCTTCTTGCCTAATAACGTTAAAATAACAAACCGTTATGAGTCAATGGAAGCATAATATGCATACATGATACATAATATTACATAACAATGAAGTGTATGTTTTACTGCTTATCATGTTAACTTACCAGGAACATAGTTGGGTCCCATAATACGGGCCTTCATGCCAGTAGCTACCTTTCCAGAAAACACACGTCCAAATGCGTAGAATCGTCCTTTATCAGATGTGGGTACCATTTTTGATACGTACATCATCAAGGGACCGTCTGGATTGCAGGTCTATAAACAAAATCACCACATTTTCGTTAAAATTTTCAATTTTTCACGTTAAGACTTGTCTCAGTAAAATAACGAAAAGGACAATGTTTTTATTTTTATTCGAAAAGGCGTTATTTCAGACAATTCTGAAAACATCCGCAAAGTTCCTGATTTTCTCACCGCCGGTAGGTTCTGTCCTTTCGGACGCCAACGGTGGGGACTCGTTCATTCCATCAAATTAATGATGCATTCGAGTCCCGAAATCAGGAATCTCGGACACTCAGAAAGGAATCATCATAAACTGTTTTTGATTTTTAATACAAAGCCAAGCAAGAGGGTAAAAATCTAATTATAAATCGTTGCTATAAATTAAATAGCGTGGCAAAAACAAACGTTACATTTTTAAAAAAAAAATAACAAAAGTTCGGTTATCATAACCCTCAAAAGGGAATTATAAGCTTAGTGCCCAGGGATTTAAAACAAAGAATTTACCAGAGACACAATCCACGACGACCAAGGCTCCGTCCGTGACACGAAGAGCAGCAGTAACCTCACTGGAGAAATCCACGTGCCCCGGTGAATCAATCAGATTGATCAAGAAACCCTTCTGTCCACTTTCACGCTGATCTGGTTGAGTGATGAAGGCCAAATCCCTATCCTCGAGCTCGAAGAACATAGAAATGGCTCTGAACAAAAAATAATTTTACAAACTAAATTACAAATCAAAAGTCCAACACTGAATGCACTATACAGCGTTAAAGTTCCAGAAAAATAAAACTTACGTTGACTTGATGGTAATACAACGAGCCTGCTCATCAGCACGAGTATCCGTAAAACGCGTTTCACCTGCCTTCGCACCAGCAATGATACCAGCTTTCGAAACCAGTGAATCAGTCAACGTTGACTTTCCATGGTCAACGTGGGCGATGACGGACATATTACGGATGTTCCGCTTTTTGTCCATCATGCCTCTGATCTCGTCTACGGTGAAGTTCACCTAAAAAGAGAAAGCAAACAAAATATTAAAATATTGAAAACCCAACAAAAAATTAACCGTTTTACAGCATAATTACCTACTCATCGTATTCATCTTCCTAAATATCACAATTCTACATGCACAACTAATAAATTGCCGTTTTCAAATCATTCATTTTCAAGAGTAAAGCTGACTACTTCTTGGTGGCCAGTCATTTAAATAACCACCTGATCGCAGAATCACAGTAGTCGTGCCACCTCAAGCATGACCTACCTTCATATTGACACCTAGCTATTCTACAAATCATCTTGAATTATACAAAAACCTCTAAAAACCCCTAATTCCAAAATTTCTCTTTCAAAACCTAACGCTTCCAAAACCACCGTCCCTATTCAGTGCAAACACTTGGAATCATGCCATTCCCAACGGAGAAATGGCGTAGCTCGACCATGCCGTCTCCGTATGGTTGACAGCATGCACCTGATGATGACTAATAACGCGTGCTTTCACAAATTCGAAATCTTTTCCACTTCTCCTCTCCCACACCTAAATTACACACACCATCTCAAAAACCTTTCTTAAAAATGCGTTCAAATATAATTAAAAATTTAACTTACCATTTTGAATGACTTTTTTTGAAAATTTTTTCTCACAAAAAATATTACCCAGTCGTCGACACACGCGAACTTTACTCAACGCCGAGTCTGAGTGGAAAGGAAAGAGAAATGTGAAGCAGCAGACCCACTTCACAGACTTCCTTCTCTCGTGTGAACCGCACCTCATGCCACCCACAGCGAGATGCCAGCTATCTTCTCATATCAATTGCGTTGGGTGCTGCATACGGTTCTTCAAGTTGAATTCTGCGAGCTTATTGGGTTCCTGTGGTCCATGCCGGATTGTGTTTCATAAGTAGCTGTACTCTTTTTCGTGCTTTTGGCCTGAGATGGAGTACGAGTTATGAGACGTATCAATATTAATATATTTTACCCTTTATGGGCGAAGGAAAAGGAGAAGCTACTTTTGATACAAGTTATTTATACGGTGCTTGTAGACTAAATTCAAAGCAGTGAATTCGGTGTGGTAAAGGGGTCGTGTATTTTTATATGCGTTTTTTATCCAAAAGGGCATCGCGTGTGTGCCGGTCAGTGTAGAAGGAGAAACGTCAAAAATTTACTTTGTACGTATTTGCCGATCGTTTTGTCGACGACAGAATGGCAAAGTCATCAAATTTTAGATGTACGCCAACCGAAGATTACGCATACATGTACATGCATAGATTTTACAACGTCACAATTTTGTACATTGACGTCTGCGGTTCGTTGGCACAAAAGCTTGCCACATGTAATGATCCTGCATGCACGCACACCTATTTCTGTGTACTAGTTGGCCCGAGACATTGGATTTGACAGGAGATGTTTAAAAAGCTACATATTATTTAGGTTCACTGGAGTCCACATCATACTACATTTTGTATGCAAAAGAAAGAATAGCGGGCCATCGGGAAAACAGGATGCAAAACAAATGAAATGTAAATCAGTATGTGAAAGAAATTATTAAATTTTGATAGGTTAAATAATGACTGCCGACCCGCATTCTCTAGTAGCATGGGCAATGTTGATCTCCATCAATTGAAGCATAGCTCTTAACCACAGTTGGCATTAAAGACTACATGGAAAATGAAATTTTTTAAAGGTTAATCTCCATAAATAGGTGTGGCAGTAAGGTCTGTGGTTATACACAAGTTAACGCACAACCAAATCGTAGAAAGAAGCAAATTTTTCCAGATAGTGTGTCAAACTTGTCAAAGCACTAACAAGTATATGATTTTAAAAATTTGCCCAGCCAAGTAAACCGACAGACAGACAAAATCGTCCACCATTTTATACCAAAGTGTACATAAGCTCATGTGTGACTTGTGTGAGGTAGGCTGAGCAATGCATAGTAAAATCATCAAGGAATATCACCATACCCAAAATTGTTGCCTCAAAGTCTTCAATGGCGCTAAAGAGTGTCAGTAAAAACACTACAATCAAAACATCAACCAACACGCAAATCCACCGACCCGACTTGATCGAAAAGAAGTTCGAAACCACGTACGACATCCATTTTTTAAATGTTGATGATATGATATTCGCAAACTAATGGGCATTTGTAAGTTGGTTTGATCGTAGAATATTGCGCTTTTTTGTAATTTACGTAATTGTCGAAACAAAAAACCGGAAGGAGTCGAGAGAGCGTCACTCGGTATCTGTATACTGTAATGGGTGCATGAAAGTCACAAATTTCGTTGACATTTGAATACTTATCAACGTTTGCAAACGATCTAAAAACGCGAGTGAGCTAAAATTCAACGCTTCTGACTCACTCAAAAGGTTTTTATCTGGTGATTTGTGTCTGCGCAGTGAGCATTCAATAATTATGTTGCCATTATCTCTCTTACGGGCTGCACAGTACATGCCTATGGTAAGTTGTTTACGTTTTTTGTTATAGAATTGCATTAATAGTATGAGTCAAGGATTTTATGTATGTATGTATTTGATGATTAAAATGTGACTTTAATGGAATATTCATTGCGTATTGATGTGGGATTGCAGCTAGTAGAACTGAAAAATGGTGAGACTTACAATGGACATCTTCAGGCTTGTGATGGATGGATGAATATTTGCCTTCGTGATGTGATCTGCACATCCAGAGTAAGTGGTCAATGGCAGATAATTTGTCTCACATATATTTGGTAAAATGAGCCAGGGTTTTAATTAGCGTGTCTGTGATTTACTTCTATCATCTGTGTAGGATGGCGACAAATTCTGGAGAATGCCAGAATGTTATATTCGTGGAACCAACATCAAATATCTGAGAATCCCAGACGAGGTAATTGACATGGTCAAGGAAGATGAAAACTCGGGTGGTGGAGGTAACAGGGGAAGAAGAGATTTCAGAGGAGGCAGAGGTGGTGGACGTGGAAGAGGAGGCGGACGAGGTAAAGCACAAATTTTTCTTAAACAAGTACAACTCATGTGTATAAAATGAATACTTAATTTACTCATTTTGGTTGAATTCTTGTTTTAAAGGTGGACTCACTGGCAGACCTGGATTAGGCTCCGCTCCCGGAGGAGGTGGTGGAGGAGGCGGCGGTAGGGGAAGAGGTGGTCAAAACCAACGCGGTGGAGGCAAATTTCAGCGTACTGCGTAATTCTTGAACGCACTTTTCGCTTTTACTTAAGTTTAAACTTTGACGTAAAGTTACTGCCTACTTGTGTGCGCACATTCACTTCAATTAAAACAGGGCAACAATTCAAACAATTGTACATTCGTCCCTCTTTTATGGTGTGTAAATGCATATACCTATTATGTATTATGTAAATGAACTATTTGTACTGTATACATAGGCAGAAGAAATGTCAACTTCGGAATTTCTGAGCGTGCGCTTACTTTGCAACAAGAAAATAAATCCGTGTAGAATAGGTAAGCACTGGCGAAGGAAATAGTTTAGATCAGTGTTTATTGATTGTTACACAATTACAAGTACGTTTCTTTAAAATTACACAAGACTTAAGATCAAACGCGAGTAAGTGACTTTACAAGAAGCGACTTTCACCAAGATAATGATGAATAACCATTGCGAACTTGGTTAGAACAAGTCATACAGACAGAAAACCTACGCGACCTAGAATAAACTGCAATAATAATTGTAATTTGATATCCTTGCGAATATGGATTGCTATTAGGTAAATAGCAAAAACACTTAAGGATTATAGGATGCACATAATGGACTTTGGAGCGGTAGTTGGTTAGTTTTTAAGACAGCGGGCTTAGCAAAAGATGAATTCTTTTAAGCTGTTCTGCTGAGAGGACTATCTTCTGTGGTGCTTCTGTACTTTTCTCCCAACCAGGGAATTTGATCATCCCCACCTTACGAAGCTGATTTTCTGCATCCTATAATAGAAATAAATGGGATATGATATGATATTAATCTCTAGGACCGATACCGTATCAATCAGCACAATTATGAGAGTAATTAGAATTACATGTTGGCTTACTTTGCCTGCTCTATCACTGGTAAATGCAGCAAAGTCTGCCTTCTTCACTCCACCAGTTTTCCTCGCAGCTTGTACGAGCGCTATTCTGTGTTTCAAATCAGCCATCTTCTTGGCTAACCCAATCTTGTGGTGCTGCTTTTCATACAGCAGAAACTCTTTGCGCGAAGAATTTAAGGATGAGTTGAATGATATTTTTAATGATTCACAAATGTTTCTCGTCCATTCCTAAATCCAAGAAATGAAACCCCAATTAATTATCATCCAATGTGTAAGATTTAAACTGCAGTTATAGGCGAGACTAGCCCAGCACTGCGTTACCGTTCTGAGTTCCCTAAGTTCATGTTCCAATTCCTTGACCGTTTCGTCTGATTTTTTTGGAAGATCCAGGGGTGGCAAATTCTTCAAATTTTTAATCACTTTCTGTGAACGTAATCGCCACACTTCACGTTGCAAATATCGGGTGTACTCAATTAGGCCATCGGAAGGAACTCCAACTCCAAAACCGGTTGGAGATGGGCCAACTTGTTGGGCACTGGATGGTACACCATGTATTGGTGACTGTAGTGGAGTAGTAGCTGCGGAACAAATGCTAACTGTATCCATATTCTTATAACCTTCAGTAATGTTATTGGTCACTGTAAGTTTGTTTTTACCTGGGCTTCGGGTTAGCCCTTCTAAAAGTCTGATTTTTGAAACAGACATTAACTTCTCCTTTAGTTCACCTCTTTCTGTTTCCAAGCTTTCAATGTCTGATTGAAAGTGTTCCAAAGTTGCCTGGAACTCTCGTTCCTTCCTTTGCAACATACTCTGTA
Source organism: Alloscopus bannaensis (assembly GCA_027743745.1). Taxonomy (NCBI): domain Eukaryota; kingdom Metazoa; phylum Arthropoda; class Collembola; order Entomobryomorpha; family Entomobryidae; genus Alloscopus; species Alloscopus bannaensis. The sequence goes on from JAHZMW010002413.1 coordinate 26,207, forward strand.
TATCTTCCAATTTTCTCTGTAAAAACCATATCGGATTTTAGAGGTATTCTACACTGTAGGGAACACGGGAATTTGACACGGTACACGATATTTGATGTTTGTGGTGATGAAGGACTTTACTTACCGTAAGTTTTTCGACAGACATTTCATTGTCTTTGGTTGCATTTGATAGTTTTTTCTCTGCCAGTTCCTTCCGAATCGTTGCTTCGCTGAGTTCGTCTTGTTTTGCCCGCAAAACTTTTCGTAGTTCCTGTAATACAGATTAAAATTCTTTATCACAGCGACTGACACCAAATACACTTTCATTGCTTTTTTCCTTTTTGATTGAATTCCACATTTCCACCTACAGCCTGGGTAGTAATAATAATGTACCTTTATTGACGCTTCCTTGTCTTCCAGTTGTATTCTTAAGTTGCGCGTTTGGTCTAGTTCCGCTTTCACTGTTTGTGCTCTAACCGTCAACGGCGCTGGTGGCTATAAATTGATTGTAACAAAGGTACACTGGTTAGGGTAACGTCAAGTACCGTCATGTCATAAACAATGCATCATACGCATTCAAGATGTTATAATAAATAGGTTTAGTTGTGAGGACAGAAATTAACTCCGGCGTACCTTCTCTTTCGGAGCCGTGGGAGCTTCATTTACGACTTGTGCTAAATCAGTCATCGTCATTAATGACGTGGTCAACCATTCCTTAATGACTTCTTTTATGCCTCCTGCTCCCTCTACATGACTATCACATTTATCCATAGCTGCCTGCAGAAATTCTTCGAGCTTGGTGCTCGGAAGTCCATCACTTCCTAATTTTCGACAAAATACAGACGACAATATACAATAAATAAACTATATTTTTTAACAGCGATGGTAGCGTGATAGTTACCTGTCAGCATTCCAACATGACGAACAGCCTGCTTGCAAGTTTCCTGAAGAATCTTGACCACCTTGGATAATGTTACAGAATCATTCAGTAATTGAGACTGCAGTTTGCTCGACACTGGAGGTTGCTTTGGTAGATCAGGCAGATATCGTCTGGTTCTTTTGGCAAGTTGCCGCAATGACTCTCCAATAGTTTTGATATCCTGAAGGAGTGCTGTCATGTTTGAGTCCTTTTCTGCTTTCTACATTATGAGGAGACACTTTATTAATGTAGTTTTGCATTCAGACGAGGCCTCTTAATTTGTTTTACCGCCAATAAAAATCCTACCTTTAGCATTCCAAGAAGTCTGGAAACATCAATCACAATGCAATCACTAGCCGCAGCAGATGCCAGACACAGGTCCGAGACCATTGTGGCGGGTTCTGTTTGCTCCTCAATCAAATTCGACACGTAGAAATTTTGGAAGGACGTAATGCACTTTTCAAGGCCTTCAGTTGGTATATTTTCATCCAACTACACATACAATAAAAGTGTTCGCATACATTAGATTTCTTCTGGGCCACTCGTATTGGCAATGCTTATGTAATATTTTTCAGGTCATACCTGACTCTTTCGCAGCAATTCTAAATAGAAATCTACTGCTCGCTCCTGAATTGACAGCTCTGGGCTCAAAACCCCAACTTTCAAAAACGTTTCTGAACTGCATGTGTTAAGAGCACTAAACCATCGATGTAATTCACTTAGAAGTGTATACAATAGGAAGCAAAGTTGAGACGAGAAAGCGTATCTTTCAACATCGGGCGAAGCAGCAATGGTTTCTGCCGATACAACTCCTTCGACGGTCATACTGGAGGGCATTAGTTTCTCTTTAACTTGACCCAGAAGCAATTCCGCCTTACACATTAGGCGTGGTACTAAGAGTAACACTAGAATCGCATCGTTGTCACCTAAAAGAAGAAAGATCATTTCAGAGTATAATCGTAAAGCTTAAATGTATAAACAAACACTCTTCAGTGAACAGCATTACTGTTTACATACCTCCTCTTTTCATGAAACCCTCCGGCATAAATGCACTAAGATACTGCACGTGCATAGATGCTTCCTTAGCTTCTAAGCGCCGGAGTTCCAGATCAATGGCAGTCGTTTGAGCTTTGGTTTCGGCAAACATTTTCTGTAAGTATACACAAAAAGTTAGCAAACTGTCAAGATTTCAAAATTCATACAGGAAGATTTTTCTTACTTTGAAATCCAAAGCTTCCACAAGCCCTGGAATGCTTTTCGAAGACTCCTCTTCCAAGTTCCTTCGCAGTAAAGCATTTTCATCAGTTAATTTCTGCACCAAATCTCGAAACTTGACAATGGTTGCGTTGTAATCGGCTATAGTCTCCAGTAGAGCATCCCTATCTCGAATAATCTAAAAATTAACAAAACAATTACGATGATTTATAATCCGAGAGTACTAATAAAAAATAATTAATAACAGTTACGCATATTCGTGTTACATCGGGTTTTCCCCGTAAGTACTTACACTTTGATTTGTTATTATCGCCTGTTGAAGGTCATCTCGAAGTTCCATCTCCAACTCCTTGGCTGATTCCTGAAGTTGATCGTTTACGTCTTGTAATGCTTCAAGATCAGCGACAGCCTCGGCAAGCTGTGCTACTTTTTCCTCCATATTCAAATTTTTCACCGTCAAATTTTCCACCATCTCTTCTGCGCCTAATGCGGCGTCATTTCTCTCCTGCAAATCTGTAACCTGCGCTTCCAATTCTTCAAGTCGGGATTCCAATCTTTCTTTCGTTCGGCTAAGTTCTTTCACTTCCGTCTTTAAGGTTTCTGCTTCTTTTAGTGTCTTTTGATGTTGGTGTTTTTCATGCGCGGAAGTGTCCCGTAGCCTGTTGAGGAAAATATTGGACATTTTAGCGAATGAGCGTACTTTAAAGTTATAGGAGGCTCTTCTTGCCAAAATAATGAATTACTTGAGTAACGCTTCTCGCAGTCTTGCGTTTTCCGCCTGGAATTGCTTCACATGGATAGCAGTAACCTCTCCAGAATCCAAACTGACTTTACCACTCATCTCCTCTTTCAGAGTTTTTAACTCTGTTTCTAGTTGTTCGATTTTCTCGTTACTTTGCTCCATTTCCAGTTGCAAAGTTTCAGCCTAATGATGTTAAAATTAAGAATTTGATAATTCAACTCCCATCGGGACTCACATTGTAGTTTCCAGTACTGGAAACGTTGATAAACTTACTTTCTCCTCTGCCATTTCCTTGTCAAGCGTGGCCATCTCCACTGCCTCAGAGAGTTCTGCCATTTCTTCCGCATGGCGATCCTTGGCTTCAATTGCTTCGCGAGCTTCATTTTTGGCCTATTTTATAGTGAGTGCAGATTGTAATTATCATTTTTCCAGATTACAAGCTTAGCTAAATTAAACAATACATAATACATCCTATTATTTTACCTTTTTCAAATCTCGCTGAAGCGCTGACTGTGATTCCAAAACTTTCGCACGAAATTCGTTGAGTGTTTCCACCTCAAGGCGTAAACGATCCAACTCTCGAAGTTTTTCCATGTCTGTTGCTCGCTTAGCTAAAGAAATCCATGCAAAAAGATGTGCAAATTTCGAATCTGACATTTAAAACATTTAACAGAGTATTATTGTTTATTACCCTTAAGAGTTTCAAGTTTTTCACTGAGATCCTTGTTGTCATTCCGAAGAGTTTCAAGTGCTTGAACAGCACTGAAGCGTTCTTCTCCAGTTAAACCGACCACAGGTGTTGATATTGGTGTTGAGATAACACTGGCAGGCGTGCCAGGTGTGTAGGTAGGTATAATCTCTCTGTCGGAAGTAAATCCCGTCTGCAAAGACATGATTGAATAGCTTAAGAGCTCGGAGATGGAGTCTAAACTTTCGGGACTGTTATAATTAGCAAGTTTGTAACAACAACCTCCACGAATGAAGCCCGCTTAGATCCGAGATCAAATTTAGTTGATCCAGATGTAGACAAATTGCTTCTGGAACCCGATGGAGTTGATTGCAGAGATTTCACATCTTTTGTATCGCCCCTACTCCCAGCAACGGGTAATCTGGAAAATCCCAACATTGATTTCATTAACATGTTTGCAGATAAAAACTACTCCACCAAAACATTGTTCACTATATAATTATAATATACATGTGCCTACAAATAGACAATCATTTATAGCATATAAAATTGCATGGTAAGTGCAGTAAACTCTTCGTAAATTGTTAGAGTACTACCACGCAACTAAAAGCGATTTTATATGTATGCATATGTGTACTGCATCAGTTTCAAACCTCGTCCGATACTCTGCAAGCTGAGCCTGTTTGATGGATCTACGAGCTTCGTAACGGCTGTGGGTACTACTACTGTTACAGCTACTAGTACTGTTATAAGCACTACTTAAAGAACTACTAGAGGTAGCGGTAGTCCCCTCGGACCCCTTGCGGGTGCAAAATGATTTGCGCAATGTGGAAACGGAATGTCTGCTGGTAGGAATGGGAGACTTGGGAGTAAAGCTAGAAGCAAGGCTTACAATACTTGATCGTCGACGCTCCCTCGTTCTGTCCCCTGTTGAAAAATTATAAATTTGATGATGATACACTGCAGAGCATTTAAAGGAGCACCTAATGACAATTATTCACACATATGAATTACGAAGTCAAGTAATACAGTTATATTATTATTATGTAGCAATAATATAATAACGTGTTAAGAAAGCTTCTGTGCATGCATGCTGTGAAATTAGCAAGAAACCTGTTAAACTTAGGCGAGGTGGCTTTTTAGGCGTAGGAGTTGTTCCATGGGGTTTTGGAGAAATACGAGCTCTAGAAGTGACTGGAAAACTTAGTCTGCTTGCTGTCGAAACGCTTGCTCTCCCATGCATCCCACTTAGGCTAAGTCGGGGAGGTTTTCTTGGGGTCGCACTCAAAGTCGCATTGGAGGAGTTAATGCTTCTGGGTATACTTTCACCAATGCTTCTGCGTCTGATATTACTGCCCTTTTCTGTACTGCTGGTCGATTTTACGACGCCATCTGCAATAGGCTCCATATTGGTTTTCAAAGAGACTCCATGACCTCTAGAGCGGTCCACATAAAAATCAGTTTCTTTGGGTGGTGGTGGTGGCGGCGGCATTTGTTTCACCGCAGCTTTTTGAAAGACTTCCGAACTGGAATGTAATTCTACGTTGATTTCAAGAGGGTTAGATTTCCTTAAACCATCCGACACGGTTGCCTTCGTTTGCTTAAGGCCACGGTACTTGGAAACTGCTATTGGTTTCTCGTTCGCATGTTTCACTGGACCAGCATCAACGGTGTCCCACAAGTTTGATTCAGAAGGCAGATTACCTAATGATGACAAGTTATCATCACATGATAACGCCTTCCTTGCACGAAGACATCCGACATTTCTGAAATTTTTACTCTTGGAAGATCCATCTGAATCTGGCTTGCAGAAGAGTGACTCATTTGATTTCCTCGAGTCAAATCCTTCAGAGAATGTGGTTGCGCTTACAGCCAAACTTCCGTTTGTATCAGCCACGAGGCGTGCAATGCACGGACTTTTCTTTGGACTTCCGAAGGAACTCAGCCATTTCAGTGGAGACTTATTAGATTTCTCCTGCACCGTCAATCGATTTCCAGAAATGTCTTTCCTTGACCCCAGCACGGACGTTTTGAATAACTTGATAATTCCTTTCGAATTAGGCTTCCCAAGCTCGTCGGTATCAAGGCTTGAATTGACGGGCATTCCAGTGGTTTCTGTAGAGGCTTGAGGAGTGCTGGTTTTTGAATCTGGTTTAGGTGAGTTTAATGGGTGAGGAGAAGACTTGAAGCCAACGCCAATTGGTAATCTAACGGTAGCATTAGTAAGGCATCAGGCATACGGCTACTTATTACTTATTAGCTACATTACTTTAAGCAAAATTAATGCATCAACAAGTACCGATAAGTTCATTTTAACAATTACGGTGGGATTATCGACACACTAAGACCGCAAAAACACAAAATTCTCAGAACATGAAGTAGTAAAAAACTAAGCTTGGATGGGACATACAGCAGTTTGAACTGCAGTTAAAGTCATAATACTGTTTTGTAGGATAGAATATAGACAACATTTGCATACTTGCATAAATTCTTTTGCATTTGATTGTGCGTTGACTGTTTCTACGCATGTTACACATTATTGTGTTTCCAACTGGCCTTTTGTGTTTCACTTTGGAAATGCTTTGTCAACTTGAAACGAGTCAGATAGAAATAGTAATTAAATATTGTGATTCAGTGAGCCAAACATAAAATACATTTAACTTTACAAGTATCGGCTACAATTCAATTCAGCACAATGCAGCAACAGGCCGGCAAATAATAGACTGCAGATAGACTGTAAATTTGACAAGTTTCAGACGTCAAGAAAGAACTAAAAAAACAAAGACAAGTTCCGCAGGCCATCTTGTGCATTCCAAAAATCACGAAACACGAAAACAATACATATACATCGTATTTACATTACAAATTTATGCTTGGTTTAATGCATATATTCTTATCACAATAAGACATTGCAAGACAAACACAGACGGCTTTGTTCATCATCTCATAAATCTTTCTCAATAAAAATTTTGAAGAAGGAATATTAAATGTTGAATTACCCATCCAAGCACATTTCATTTTTACGCAGCCTAATGATACAAAACAAACAGGACATATAAATTCCTTAATCATTGACAATTGTCATTATAAAAAAGTCATGTGAATTCCTATGAACAATACTCGCTCTGTACAAACAACGTTTGGACTTGCGACACTGCCACTAACACTAGAAATGCACACTCTATAAAAAATTTAAAATGGAACAATGCATCACACGCCTCACACCACACACAGAAATCCCATGTTATTAAACGGCCACACCAACATAAAAACTCACACACACTCAAAGTCAATTCTCTTTTATCCCACTGTTCCACCAATTTTCAAACATTGATACTAACACCGAGCAATCAGTTACAGAGGATAATAAAAGCGTAATAATAGATCAATAATTCTTTTGGGTATTATTAGTCTGACTGCATCCCTCTCATTGATGGATCTTGCAGTTAAATAATGCGAACAAAAAACCCACTAGCATTCGCAAATATCCATTCGTATACTTCGCAAACGTGAGCAAATCCGGTTAGGAACCCGACCCAATCACCCCCCAAACCCGAGAAATTACTGACGTAAATACATTTAATCATGAGATGGCCTCCAAATCCAAAACTCAATCCCATAAGTAGGAACTTCCGCTCTAAATATATCCTGACGGCTAATCAAATAGGTAAATACAAGAATGCACAAAAGACAATTGATTACCGAGTTAGTTGAGTCCGCCTTTGCATTTGACTGATAGGTTTGCTTGCAAAGAATTATAGAGAGTATTTAATTAAAGAACAAGAGAGGTAAAAAACCGCAACCAGAAGAAATTAAAGCCGTGATATTGTCGGAAAAATCAATTATCCCTTTGAGTGAAGTCTGAAGGGATTCATCGTATAAATAATAAGCAAGAAAATCATGCAACACATCTCTTTCTGACAATGAGTTTCCAAAATAATTTAGATAAGCACTTTAAATTTTTGCTAAATCAAATCAATACAATACAGTCTATAAATACATACCTGCTCTTGGGTTTTCCTGAACGATTGTCCTCCGGAGATAAATTTGAGGTTGCTGGGCTTAAATTCCTAGAAAACGATAGACAATTTTTTTTTCAAAATATGTTAACAACGGGAATAGCGTCGAAGGTCTATCTATGGTGTCGTTCTTACTTTGGAGAAGCTTTAGAAACCGTCACGGATGGACTACTGGCGTCTCCCGCACCTCCAACGTCAATCACTGCTAGTTGAGATTGCCTCACAAATATTCCATGCTCATCAGCACATTTGAAATATGACCTCCCTTGTACACTTCCATTGTTCTTTCCTTTCGCTTCGTCCAACTCGACTCCAACCCATTTTCCACTCGCAAATTCTAAACAAAATGATCACATGTATTAAGACCAATGTATGTCATGTCAAAAATTAAAGGTCAAACATCAATAAACCACTTTGCTAACCTGTAGTGCCTATAAAAGAAACAGTGCCCTTAATTCCTTTCCCGATTACTTCCACCCTCGTCCCAACTGCCAAAGGTGCTTCTCCAGATGCCATCATTCCTTGTGGACTTAGGCTTGTCTTTGCCCCTCCACGGCCAACTGATCCAGAGCTACTACCCCTACCACGTTTGGAAGCGGACGACGACAGCTTCTCGCAGTTTAGCAGTACAACGTCTCCAGGAAAAACAGGATTTCTTAACGTCTAAAAAACTCGGTGATACAGTAAGAATCCTACTTCAACATGCTAACCACGAATCTTTAACCAAGGTTTTCATCACTCGCGTTCCATGCTGACGATCATTAAAACTGCTCTATATTAACAAAAAGCGACACAAATCATTCACCGACTATATTCACTGGCTTCCACCTCGATAAAACTTATCAGTTATTAGCAAAAATTTACAGTAAATTAAAAGCACCTAAAATAGGTGGCTACCGGAAACATTTGGAAGAACCCTTACTCATAACTTTAACTTAAATGCTTAAATTTAAAGAAATTTTGGATTGGTAAATGCTCTGCCCAAACCAAAACAAACGGATGATAAACTCCTAGTTTAGCTCGTAGTTTTTAGTTCGCTTTTTCTTCCGAATTTCCCATCTAAAGTTTATCCATGAAGTCACACACAAATACAGTCAGTAGAATGTGAATATATCAGGGTGCGCCGAGCCCATGGTAAAAGTATGTAAAAAGTCGGTGGAAAAATGTTAAAACAGTGTGAAAAGTCGACCGTTGGAAAAATGAGAAAAACCGCACCTTGGAATATATACACTATACACAAACACTTCCAATATGTATACCTACACCTGTGTGGTCTACATTTTGACGTTCACAACTTTGCCAATCAATTCAAAGTCTGGGTGCTGGGCAACTTTTTACCAATTTATACGAAACTTGACATCTCACAACAATCGCAACTATTGGTCTGCCTCACACATTTCAGCATATGATTTGGAAGATAATACGAGCACATACAATACTTGCGTGTTCACAACATGCATATCGCACATAGACACTTGATGGGAAAGGAAGAATGAAAGCACAGTAACTTTTGGGTAAATTCGTGAATTTTTATGCTGCTCTCTTCTTCTGCTGCAGATTTCATGCATTAGTAAAGCTAAAGGTACTCTTCTATTGTATTTACGTGTGTCGTGTGTGGCCATAACGGTCCTTCGCATACAATACAAATGTAATGATATGATTGCGTGGTGGGGCTTATCTTTGCATGCAAATTGGAATCTAATTATCTAGAGTAATTAGTAGTTCATTGCCCACTAGCTAACAAGTTTAACTAAAATGCAATTATGATTATGAAATATTTATCATGAATTCATAGGGCTGTTAACACGAAGTCTTCGAAAAACTGTGGCTTTTTGATATATGACCTTGACCACTCCCTGTGGACGGTGAAAGTTGCTCCATTAAACTTTCTCCTTTGTGGCAGGATTATTTGTGTCATTGTGTGAGATGAAATCCGCTCAGGTTCCTAAATCCTGAAACTGGAGGCAGACTATGTCCGAAAACTCTTCAGCTTTGGAAGGGAAAGGAATAAGGATGAACATTGATCCACCCGAGATCGGTGACCAGACGTTCTTCCCAGCGTATGCAACGCTTGATAAGGACATGACTTCAAAATCCGAATCCTCCTCAGATACGAAATCTGCACTGCCAGCATCGGACCCACGAGGAATGGAGGTGGAGGAACCCCTTGGGGAACATCGGGATGAGTTCTATTTGTCTGACGATCGGGGAGAATTAATGAAGCTCGAGTGTGGAGAAAGTGGCGACGAGAAAAGTGACCATGAAGCATTAAAGAAAGATGGCACGGAGAAAATTCTTTGTACCGATGATAAAGCTCAGAAAGAAAACCTTGCCGAACCTCTTAATGAATGCTGCGTTCCCTGCACCAAATCGAAAGCTGACATAAGCAAATTGTATGTTACGCAATGGTTAGATAGGTTGCCGGAAGATGCAATGTACTTAAAAGACTCGGACAATGACATGATGGGAGAGCATGAAGTCCCTTATGGCTTGCCACCTCATCCAAAGCTTTGGAACAAGGAAGAGTCCTTGAAACAAAGGATTTTGGAAAGCAGCAGTTTGGAACATACCACTTCCATTCTGAAGGAGGAGCAGTTGGAAACAATTTTGGAATTAGCAAACAAAGAAATTAATGGCTACCTACGCAAACTTAGAAAAGACCCCCAGAAGCATCCTGAGCTGGAATACGTTTCTGGCAATATTACTAGCACGAAGAAAAATAGCTTCCAAAGCCATCACACAATGCACAAATCTATCTTTGGATGGGTTGGTAGTTTTCTTGAATCGCGTAGTAAAAGTACTGCAGAGAAAAACTTGATTGATGAAGAAAAAAATTCTAAAGATGCGGCGTGTGGCTTCATTTTGAAACCTTATCATGGCCCTGTAGCCATTAATGGAGCGAGTATTGAAGTGGGATCAACAAACTTGATGATTCATGCCAAAGGTCTGGTTGGAAACTTAATTGAAGATATCAAAACTGTCCTTGCTGTAATCAGGAAGGTACTCAGGCAGCAAGGACCTTTGCTTTCATCAGCACCAGAACTGTCTCCTGTTAATTTTTCCTCTGAAGAAGATTCGGAAATTAAATTACTATCGGAGATGTTGATAAACGCTCAGAAGAGAAATCAAACGTCCACTCTGCGGACCAAATTCGGCTTCAGAAGAATTCAAGATTTTGATTTGCCTGTCCCTCTCTCCTACGCAGAACGCCCTTTATCATACAGGAGGAGACTCTTTCGAGCAATGGGAGGATTAGTACAAATGATTAGGGGACCTGCGCAACGTCGACGATATGTCTTGCGATATCAGAATATTCGACTTAACCGTGTGATGGAACCTCAGCAGGCATCCCATGAGTCTAGATGGGGAAATTTTGCTACATCTTGGCTACGCAGTGTAATGTCCTACACAAAATCAGTGCTGCTTCCACAACGAGGTGGATCACCATCCTTTCCTGTAGCACCGACAATTTCTCGGGTTGAAAATGGCCCTACATCAGGACCTATCAGCAGATCTCAACTGCAGCAGCGTTCCGTTCGTGGAAGTGGATATCAATCTAATTTAGGAGTACTTCGTGGCAGACATCATAATAGGTCATTAGGCATAGGTAAAAGACGGACCACGTTTTGGCAAATTAACAAGATGAAAGCTTAGCATGGCGAGTAATGTTATCCTCAATGTATTTTACAATATTACTGTCTGGCTATTTCACTGTTCATAAGACTGTTATGAGAAACGTTTAGAAATAAAATACTCTTGACTGTGTTGCTGCGCCGATTGAATCGTAATTACGAGAACCATTATTTAGTTTTATTGAGGTCCTACTCCATTACTCCGTTCATTCCTGTACTCACATCTTGTACTGTACTTTGTGACTTCAGACATTTCATCGTAAAATGTAAGACCTGACATTTTAAACCGAGTTGATTCTCATTCCTCCAGACGTTGACTAGAAATTACGTGAAACCCCATATCATTAAGTAAGTTATAGCTAGTACGCTTAAAACGAATAGAATGCAGCTGAGTTTTCATACACACTTTTTTCGATACCGAGAACGGGTTCACATTCACATATATACATATTGGACATACATAAATTACTTCAAAATTACAGTCTTTAGTGATCATTCGATTCAGAGATTGGAACCTGATCAAGTGATCAGTTGTTGGTAAATATAGCTCATTGCGAACAGAATGCGAAAGTTTCATCGGAGTTAATCAACGTACAATGATCCATCAGCTGGACCCAAGTATCTTACACCTATGAGTATAATGTCAATAATAGTCCATAATCCTAAACCACCAAAACTGAATAATTTTCCAATGCCCTCTTGCCACCTGCCCAAATAGAATCTATCTGCGCCAAAACCACCTAACGTAATGCTTAAAATAAAAGCTGTCGACCATCTGTAACCGTTTTTCCAGTTGCAAGGCATCATTCTAGGAAACCTTCTATTTCCGAAGCAAATCACGCTAGGAATCACCGAGCAGTTGTGCCTACAACAAAATTAAAACAGTAACTCGTCAATGGTCTTCAAATTTTCCGATCTCTCACAAGTACGCTTTTCAGACAAAAACTCACCGGAAATACTGACGAGGGGCGCTTATTGAGTTACAATTTTGTGCACCATTGCAAATTTGTTGATACAGTGGTGTCTGGTAACAATATTGGCACTGCATTACCCGAGGAAATTTGGTTTTCCCGAGATCTTCCTACAAATACAATGAAAATGACATGTATCTAACGTTCACAAAATTAATTTATTAATTACTAACAACAGCAGCATACCTTGCACACGACAGTTGTCTTCTTGTGGCAGTAAACAGTGATATTTTCACCGTATATGCAAGTATTTTGCTTTTCTTCAAATTCACAATCAATGCATTCCGCATCCAAGTCTGAGCAGTTGACGTCCGGCTGATTTGCATTACAGTAATCACCGCCAGAAGGTTTGGACTAGACACATATCGATTAATAAAATCAAATCACGTACAATATACTCCTTTCAGTCCTCTCGTCAGTTACACAACTGGATAAAAATTTCAAGCACCATAATATATTCCCAAGACAAACTTACGGATTCTCCTCGACCACTGCTCTGGGTTTTGCTGGTGGGATGTTTGTTAACAACGCTGGAATGCGAGTTTTGGGAGGAGACAGTTTGTTGACTTTCTACTTTTTCATCGTCACTCCCTCGTTTGGACGCTTGTCCGGATTTAGAACTCTCTGCGGGAAAATAAATACACTCCCTTAAGCAGTTTTCCTTTACATCATAACTTATAAAAGATCACTGTTAAAAACAATTATCTTCTTTAACTTACCTCGTGCCTCTCCAGCCACAGGCACCTCCGCACACAAAAAAACCGATACTAACACGACGAGGGCTGCCGAAGTAATTATATTTTGGGATATCATCATAATTGTTTACAAAATTGTCCTTACACCAATGTAGTCTTGTTCGAGGCTCTCAAAGTTTCAAACAAAAACAAATGAACAATCACACCCGAAAATCACTAAAAAATAGTCAGTCAGATGTCAGAAATAAGATATTTTCCGCAAGCTTTGGGGTAGCCCGTAAACCCTAGTTTTAAAGGATATTGTCATCCTTTTCCAGTCACAAATTAAATGTTATACCAGTTACACGTTAACGATGAGAGTATTTATTTTTATTTCTTCAAGTTTCAAGATTTTCAACTGAGGTGTTTGCAGCTGGGCTATTGTTGTTGTGTGTGCGAAGACAGACGTTCACAAGTGCTCATGTAGCCGTGTGTTGAGCACTTCTCGTCTCACAATGCCCCCACAAAATAAAAGCGTTTTTTGTCACGCTCTTCTCCTCTTAAAAAGCCACCCAGATGGATGAGCTGTACAAAAATCAAGAAACCAAAACATTTTTTTTTTCATTTCACGACACAAGTACAGTTGTAAACAAAAGTTTTATCATTTATTGATAAGTGTTCAATAATGGAAACCGAAAGATAAAAGTGATTTAGCTTCTTTCATGTTCCAAATTGAAACACTTGTAATAGTATTCAATAATCCAATAGATTGCATTTTTAAGTTAATGTTGGTTGATTCTACTTTTGAGTAGGAAGGAGACGGTTAGCGGTTGAAGTTAGATAATTTGCTGCCGATAAGATTACTCATTTGAGTGACTATTTTCACTCCGACGCGAAGAAAGAAGAAGTGGCAAACCGCGCTTATCATTCATACCTGAGAAAATTAAGCAAGAGGGAAGGTGGAATTCTCAGAAATCAGCATTTTGTCCTGGATAACCAAGGAATAACTATGAATTAAATGTAAGTTTACAATGTGATGCGGGTCCTGACGTGTGTATTCATAAATAAACAGTATATATGTAGATTTGTTATAATATATGTAACATAATTGGCTTTTGTCATTTGTGAATTAGGTTCGACGGTTCGTCGTCAGTTTAGGCACTACTAATCAACAACTATGGCATACCAATTGTACCGGAACACAACGCTTGGAAACACGCTCCAGGAAAGTTTGGATGAGCTTTGCCAATACGGCCACATCCCCCCAGTGCTCGCGCACAAGACCCTGCTTCAGTTCGACAAGTCAATGAACAGCGCCTTGTCGACCAGGGTCAAGTCCCGGCTCACCTTCAAAGCGGACAAGTTGGACACGTACCGCTTTTGTGACAACGTCTGGACTTTCGTACTGAAGGACGTCGAGTTCAAGGAGGTGCACGAGGTGGTCAAGGTGGAAGCGTTGAAGATTGTCGCGTGTGATGGAAAGCCAACAACTGCGACTGCTACCCCTGCTCCTGTTCGTGACAGTGTTTGAGATTTTCACTCGGCTTTCAACAAATTTGTTGTGACCCGTATTTACAGCGTGTTTATTTTTCATTCATAGCGACTATGACTGCCAGTTTAATTCCCTCCACCTTTCAGTAGCAGCAAGGAAAATATTTCTTTTTGACATTCCGCAAAAATTAATTCGTGTTAAAGGCTTTGTACTCTTTTAGAGTGAGACTGACCCCTTGACCCCTTTCGTAGAGGTCGACGTTTTGATGAAGAAGACAGTTGAGTGAGTGAGTGAGTGAGCTACATTTGCTACATATTCTCTTACGCGTTTGTTTTTATTGGTCTTGAAAAACACGAAATCTACTGTGCGAAAGAGTACAAATTGCTGCTTGATCCTCACGTGTAGAATAAACCTCACAAATCATTGGTTTGATTAGTGCCTAAGTATTTGAATTTGGAAGAGTTGCAGAGAACTGAATTTTTTAGTGCAAACCATGTATCATATAGACTCAAATCCATGTCGTTTCCCGAGATTTTTGAATTTCAATTACTCTGAGGATTTCTAAGCTCCAAACTGTGTTAATGATATTGCGAAGATGCGGGGACGATCTCGAGGAACATCAAAAAACCTGAAGCCCGAGCCTGACCCAAATCAGCGTAAAATTACCAATTTCTTCGCCAAGAAAGTTCCTGCTCAAAACACCGCCGCAACAGGAGATGTATCACGGGGACTGTCTTCTACACCTAATTCTCATCAATCCGCGTCGACAACGACAACAACAACGGCTGTGCCGTTGAAAAGTTCAAATTTGAATATTGTGATTGCGAAACCCTCGGTTCCTTACTATGAAGAAGCCAATAGCTGCGACGAAGATGATCTTGCTATACTTACGCCGCCACCCAAGCCCCCTGTTGAGTTGATCACAATTTTATCGTCCGAGTCTGAGGAAGAGGATGACTTCAAACGAAGGAACAAGCCACAAAATAATGGATTAGATAAAAACCCTCCTTCAGTATGTCATGATGGTGTTTCTCCACAGCTTCCCGAGCAGCCATCTGCTTCGACGTCAAATCTACATACAGAAGTACAAAAGGAAGGAGCAGGAAATAACAGCCCATTTAATGGAAGCAATTCCTCGGGAGATGAAATCCTGTCTCAAATTGACATTGAGGAGATCATCAATTCTTCACAAGAAAAATCCAAGGAGGACGAAATTGCAAGTGACTCAGGGGATGAGGTTTTGTCCCAGATTGATATCGATGAGGTGATTCGGTCTTCTCAAAGTTCGGTTAACAGCGATTGCCTCAACCCATTAATAGATAGGCTTGGCGATTGTGACTCTTGTACAGAAAATGCATCCGGCAAAGCTAATCCATCGCGAAAACCTTCCATAAAAAATTCAGCTTCATTTATTTCCCCTCCACCCAAAAAGCCATCTCCACCTTCCGGGTCCTCGCTTGCTCTGACGTCCCCTGTGAAAACCTCTTCCAAATCACCAAAGTCTCAGCTAAACTACTTTTCCCCAATTCGTCACTTGCGAAAGCGGACGAGCTCTGCTGCATCACTGGATTCCCCAACTGCCAAATCTCGACAATCTTTCTCTCCCACTACTGTTCATTTGAGTCCGAAGAAATCGCAAATTCAATCTGAAAGAAGTCCGGCTACAAAAAGGCTTATTTTTGGTGGCGAGGAGGAGCATCGGCATGATAATAATCAATCTAGCAGTAGTCAGGGGATTGGGAGTCGGTTCCGGTATTATCTGAGAAACTTTATGGACATATTGACAGAGGTTATTACTGACTCCTTTCACTCTCACTTGATCAACTCAGAGGACCACAAGGTGGCTCAAACTTTCATCAGTCTTTCCCTCGACGCCCAGTGTTTGTATGTTAGGTTGTTCCAGCGGAAATCGGGTTGGAAACCTTTGAACAAGCTCAACAACAATTACAAGGAGCTTCCAGCAGATCTGACACCGCTGGTGTGCGAGCTTACTTCGAAAGGATTCTTTGAACAAATTTCGGGTATGTCTTGCGAACAAATCTTGACACAATCTTTACCAGTTTATTAATACTTCTTCTTGCTTTTCTGATTTAATAATCATGAGGATGATGTTGCTTACATACTCTTTTATACTTAGCCTCCAACTCAACTTTAGAGGAAGTTCTGAACGTACTAGACCTGTTCAAAATGCAAAGTTTAGGTAAGAAATTGAACGTGAGCTCCGCCAAAAAGACAAAAGAGGCTTGTAAGGAAGCCTTGCTAGCGCAGGTGAAGAACCAAAAGACTTTGACAGGATGTGGGTCAACTGCAATATTTAAAGCGTGAGTTGAAAACTACACTTTTAAATGCATTATATATTCTACCTGTTTTGTTTTTGTTTATTTTTTTTAACGTTTTCGAATTTTAGGGCCTTAGGTGAACTTGGACCAGCATACAGAGTTTGTCCTAAATCGAAATCTTTGTTTTCTCGCCTATTTATCTTATACTCACCCCCACAGTATTGGGAGGTGGAGACAGATCAGGCGTCCAATCAACTGTTAGTGATTTTACTCAACAACATGGGTCAAATGGAGTATGCCAGCTACAAAACCCATAAAGCTACAAATATCTACGGAACCCGAGATGACTTGATTAGGTTAAAAGTTTATTATCACTACAAGCCTCTAATGTTATTTGAAAAAAGAGTAAAAACTGCTAACGTGGTTTACTGATTTTTTTTAGGTTTCATGATGCTTGGTCCTTGCATACTAATTTAGCTGCCTTTTCTGAATCGAAAGACTGGAAGTCGGTTGTGGAGCTGACCAACCAGGCATCTTTGTTTTTCAAAGATTTACTCAGGGATTCCGAAATAGTGTGTTACGACTCGAGCTTGCCTCGGTTTCTCCGAATTTACACAGCGGGATCCGTTCTTTGCCACACGATTTGGACGGGTGTTGAAGGTTTCCAAAAGCTGAAACAGTTTTCCGCTGCCAATCAACTCATTCAACTGCTTCTCAGCCAGGAAGTGTACCTGACAAATTACCGTGGTCGCATGTTTGAAAGACTTGCTATTAATTTTACAACTCACCTAAAAAGTTCAAAGGATGAGGTTCGCCGTTTATTGGAGGACTCGCTTAGGGACAAGCATCTCCAAGAAAATCACAAATTGATTTTGTCGGGAAGATTGGAGAAACTCAGAGCAAGCATGGAGGCGGCTTCCAAGAAGGTTAAAAGGGGTGTAGGAAAAAAGACGAGGAAAGGACGGCGGACGACTAGAGAAGAACAGGAAGAGGATGAAGAGGACGACGTAGATTATGATGCTGACACGCAAATAATTGGAATCGATGAACAAGAGGGATCACCGGTAGAGCTACTGTCGTTGAAAAATGTTGTTCCAACGAGAACAATCACCGGTGAAAAGATGGACAGAGGACCAGGAAACATGGGAAAAGCATTCTTCATCGGGAGACAAAACGCGTTGGGCTCAAATCGAATTTCATCTGTTGAACAGCATGCAATTGATTATTATCTAGAGAACGGATACACCGCAGGTAAATAATTGCTAATATTGCGTTAAATAGCTAACGATGAAGTGTGAGGAAGGTGTTGACATTGTTATATAACGGTTTTCCGTAAACGTTGAAGGTCTCCATGCAGAAGGATCCACGGTCGTCACTATGTACGGGCTTCTTTTTTGGGATATTATTTTTCATGATGATCTTCCCGACGCATTTCACACTCGCTACCAAGCATTTCCACTGGATTTCCACTTTGACGATTTTTACCACCGACGTAAGGACCTCATCGAGGAGAAGCTTGAGTTAATTCGGCACTCCTTGGACATGGACGATTTGTGTGGGCTCGTGAGTGAAGTATGGGGCAGCAACGAGAAGAGGTTGTCCATTGTGAATTGGTCATTGTTTGAAGATTTGGAAATTCTAAAGGTGAAGTATAGAATACTATAGTTCAACTGCCTGCTGATTGACTCCGTTTTTTGTGCTAATCTTATGCTAATTCTTTCCTTCAGAGTTTGATGAAAGCAATGGGAAAAGACATTATTGTCAAACTCTGTGAGAGGTTCGCGAGAAACTACCGCTATTATCACAGTGGCTTTCCTGACTTGGTCGTTTGGAATGAGAAAGAAGTATTGTTTGTTGAAGTGAAAGGTCCAGGGGATTCATTATCTCCGAAGCAGCAGCTCTGGCTCGACTTCATGTTGTCAAATAACATTCCTGCCGAAGTCTGTTACGTAAAAGGTACCAGCACCCCTTCTATTGAAATCATTACTTACTTTTGAAAGTTTAAGCGTTTTGGTTGTTTAGTTATCTTTAACCAAATTACTCATCATGTCTTCTTTTGTTTCTCTAGCCGTCAGTAACAAACGGATTCGGTTGGACTGAGACATTCCGCTCTACTTTAATACATGGAGTTAAAAAAATTTGTTTCAAATCAATCATAATTGCTCATCAGTTCCCATTTATATAATGTACAATAAATCAGGAAAAGGTTAACGATGAGTAAAAGACTAAAAAATGACATACTTTTATTATGTATACACTTTTGTTCCGAATAAACAAAACACTCCGAAGTATAAAAATATGCTTATAACATGAGAGAAACTGGTACTGATTTAGTAAACTTGGCAGTAGGTAAAAAAAAACTTCATACTTTCACTGTACACTGTACTTAAGCAAAGACTTCGGCATACCATGACACATCGATAAGCAAGCATGGAGACATACACAAAATAGTTAGCATTAGTAAGAAACACCGTAAATTGTTTTCAATTCTACCCAATCATTTCATGACGGTCTCTCACCCAAGTGAAACCTAGGTCTTGAAGGGTTAATATGTGCATGTTTTAAAATCATGATGATAATGACGTTATTTTATTGAATTGTTTCAAGATGATAACCTAAAACGATAAAACCTTTGTATACTGTAGCAACTGATGTGCATGTAAAAAAACTAAAATGTGAAATAACTACAAATTATGTTCTCAGCATTGAGTTCTCTAGAGATCGTTTTCAGTTTTCACAAAAGTTGCCTCAAGTCACCCCAAACTCTCGGAATAATAAGAAAGGCTTATCATTTGATAACTACTTGCTTACGCGATTGTAGGAACCGTCACCCATTTTTCTTTCCCCCATCGCACATTCACCCACGGCACTTTCCCCCATTGTCTCCAATACCCATGCATATTGTTCACCCATTTACATTTTTACCC